>VOQJ01004344.1:2112-12244 GCA_015052665.1 Apistogramma diplotaenia
GGGGGTGGGGGGGGGGGGGGGGGGGGGGGACTGCAGGGAGTTCCTCAGAAGTCGCACACCTCTCAATATGGTGGCCTAATACGACGGATATTACTCCCTCCAGGTCGCTCTCTCTGTGGCTCGGTTCCCAGAAGCCCCGTAGCTGATGCTCAGCTTCAACCAATTTTAATAAAATGGTGACAAGCAACAGTCAGACTGTGGAGCTGTTCTGTTATCGTGGCGCAAAATGAAAACAGACTGCGAAGCTCTGACTGACACGTCTTCCACCCCAAAGATGGATTTTTTTTAGCATGAATGAAGGAACCTCAGACTGCAAATAGACAGAGATGCAAGTAATTGTGTTAGAGGACGGTCATGATCTGCCCTGCTGCCACTCGGGCGTGCGCTTGCTGACCTCCTTTTGTGAACTTAAAGAGAACTTCTAAGTAAATAGCTCCCTAACAAGGCCATTATAAAGCCATGCTATGGTTAAAGAGCAAAACATGCTTCTAGAGGGAGGTTGACAATCATCTGCCACAAATGCAGCAGTGCTGCTTTTCCACTTTGATATCAGTGATAAAAAAACTGCTTCTGTGCCCACAGGAGAAGCATCCCCTCATCTCCCTCTTCACATACCCTGAACAACACACTCCGGTGTGAGCTGTGAAACATCAAACATTCATTAATAACTCTTCTGTGAGAAGAGGAGCAAAATCAATCATGCAAGCCTTTGATTCATACCAGTGATCTTTGCCCTTTAAATGTCACTCTTTGATCCCTTTTTTCTTTTCCGCTACCTCTGCTGTCAGATTTCCACTGCGGATGAGAGAGTAACTTATAAAGAACTCTGTTGTTACCCTGGGCCATTAGTCAGAAAGCATCAGCATCATTAGTTGCAGCAGAAAAGGCAAGAACAACAACTGGTGAAGGAAGAGAAGAAGTTGCATTAGCGGTGTCGCTACGACAACTTCATGCACAGATGTGCGTGAATGTGTCCTGCATTTAATCTTGTGTAAGAAGATAAGAAGAATACATATTTATTGCATGTGTTCTAGTATTTTTTTTTCCCTCTTTGCTCTTCATGAGCCACCACAGAGGGTGACCTCCCATGAGCCTTTGCAAACAGAGCCCAAGGGCCTCGGGGCAACCTCTTTCCCCATCTCTCTGCCCCAGTCAGTCACGCCACAGCAGCAGCTGCACTCGCCAACCAAAAGACAACAACAACCACAAGCAGCAAAAGTCAGCGGCCGGCAGCAGCAGCAGAAGAAGCAGCGGCGGCTGGGGTTGTCGTTAAAGACAACCATCACCACGGCAGCTACTTACCGGGACACGCGCAGCCGCCCACGGACATCTTCTCACATGTCTGGTGTGAATCCGATCAGAATGATGGTGGTGGCTCTGTTATCCCTGCTCTCTTCCTCTCCTCTTCTCTCTCCTCTTTCTCACCAGTCACTGCTGCCGCCACTGAGGCTGCTCACATGAGCGTCTGTTATCCCCACCGTTCACACACACACACAGACACACATACACACACACCACCACGGAGCAGAGAGCGAGAGGAGGGAGGGAGGGAGTGAGTGAGTGACGGCGAGGGAGGAAAAGAGAAAAGAGAGAAAGAGGGGAAGAAGAGGTTAAAAAAAGAGCACACGCACACACAAAGGATCAGATTCTCTCAGTTGTAGCTGTACACTGTGAATCACACCGCGAGTGTGTGTCCAAGTGTGTAAGTGAGTGTGTGTTATAGAGTGAGGAGAATAGTGCTCCTGCCTCTGCTCTGCCCTCACCCTCATCAGCCCTGCAAATTACAGCTCAGGTGGGAGGAGAGAGGGAGAAAGAGAGGAAGAGAGAGGGAGGGAATGAGCGGCTGAGTGCTCGAGAGAGAGAGTGTGTGCGCGTGCGTGTGTGTGTGAGAGAGAGCGAGTGAGCTAGGGCAAGAGAGAGAGTGGACTGTCAAAGTGACCTGAGAGGCAGATTTGAGAGAACAACAACCATGTGATGTGGGTCCCTTTTTTCCCCTTTAAATATGTAGAGGCTGCTTTTTTTTTCTTCTTTACTGCTGCTGCTGCTACAATGACACACACACACACACACACACAGAGAAAAGTGAAGCTTTGAATGATCCTCAGGAAATCTGGCTGCATGTACGTGTGTGTGCTGCAGCTGTCTGAGTGGCTTGTTACCATCCAGAGAAGGTCTGCTACATGGCAGGGAGGGCAGAGGGAGGGAAACGGGTGAGGAAAAAGGGAGGAGGATGCAACTAACATGCCTCCTCTCTCTCTCTCGTCTCCCTTTCTCACCCATTCACTCTCTCGCTCCGTTAGTCTTCCTGTCTGCAGTATGTCACACAGTGTTGCTCTCCCGCTTCACTCATCTTCCTGTCTACTCGGCCATTTATCTCTCCTGCCCTCCCCTCTCCCTCCTTCCCTCCTCCCTCACTGTCTCCCTCTCATTCCTTATTACTCTTTCTTCCGCTCTACCTTTCCCTCCCACCGTCTCCATCTCGCCCTAACCTTCCCTCCATCACTATGTCATTTGTCTTTCTCGCTTAGATGCTCAAGTTTGTGTCAGGAGGAGAGAGTTTTGGGCCCAGATTATAAGCAAAATGACACCTGATGGCTTAAGGATACACCAGGTATTATTCTGCTCTAATTATTAAAAATGATCTGCCTCTGACAGTGATTTGTTACTATTTAACAAATGATTTTTTCCCCCTCCTCTGTGCCAAAGAACTCCACTGTTGTCCAGATCTATTAAGCGACATCGCTGAGTTATGCAGTTGTACATGAGCTCTGCAGTTTATCCTGAGTGCACTTCCGCTCCACTCCAGATACTCTGTTTGAAACTAAATGTGTATTAATCCACAGCTGACAATGCATGTCTGCTTTTGGTAAAAGCACCAGAAAGCAGCAATTTGAGAGAAATTATATCACTTTTTTAAAAGTTTCTATATATATGAAACTAAACTTGGAACAGATTGTCCTCGTGGCTGAGCGCCACATAGAAGGATGGTTGTGGTCTTTTTATGGCATTTCATATCTTGTAAACTTGTGGTTTCTAACCAAGCTGCTATTTCTGGGCTGAAAGATGAATTGCCAAAACCTCCAGTTCCTTGGATGGCCACTTGAGGCCGGCTCCAGAATCAAGTCTATCACCATACATTCCCATGTTAACACGGACAGCTTTTCAGCACAAATCAATATGTCTGCAGGCTGGCACGTAAAATGGTTTTGATTTTGAGGGTTAATTTAATCCTTAGCATCTATTGATGAACGCAGGTCCGCTTTGATGTTTCACCTCTGCTAATTCGAGCTGCTGAAATGGACCTCTCAAGGCAAATGCAATTATCAGACAAATTAATTGTACGAACAGCCTATCCAAGAAACCTGTGCTTTGTTTTGACATGTGTAATTCTCTCACTAGTTCTCTCACTAACTAGTGGTAAGAAACCTACCGCTAGTTAGCAGTTATCTATTTTTATGCAGCTTTTTAGTTCATAACTTATAGTTATTTTCTTGTAAAGAACTGGAAAAGTTGATCCCTTTGCTCCTAAAAGAAGGGAAACCGTGATTAAACAGCTACACACCAATCAGCCAAACCAGTAAACCAGTTAATATAAAAGCAGTTCTGCCCAGTAAGAGCTCAGGAGCTGTCCTGTGGTAGCTGGCGCCAGAACTTTGGGTGCTGGACTGATCTTGTTCTGGTGTATCCTAAAGATGCACAATTGGATTGGGATTTAGGGGTGTTTTGATGGTCAGGTCAATACCCAATAGGGGCCCTTTATTGTGCTCTTCAGTAATTCCTGCGGGTGTGGGGGGGGGGAAGGTCTCCCAGTAGAACACTGCATTATAACAGGATGATCAATGTTATTCAGTTCACCTGTCAGTGGTTTTAATGGCTGTGGCTGATCAGTGTACAAATTGTGCTTATTCAGGGATTTAGCCATTAGAAAGGTCATGACCCCGACTGACATCCTAAGACTGAATACAATACATTCTGCACATATGCACATTCCTGAGGTGTCTGATTATATACAACAGCCCGCCGTTTCCCTCCAGAATGACATCAGAGTTTTGTTAAATCTGGTTCTCTCTTTACATGCAACACAAGTCTGCGTAGATTGCCTCCCCCACATATTCCTACTTGCCTTTTTTAAGACACTTGCTCTTTGTCCCCCCCCCCCTCCCTCTCTTCCTCACCCTCTGTCTCATTAGGCAGTATCTCATTTTGAGGAGGAGAGTGTTAAGCCAATCAGAGGGGAAGAAAGAGCAGAGGAAGGAGGGAGAAGGAGAGATGGCGAGGTTGCAGAAGGAAGAGGGCAGAGATGGAGTGAGTGAGAGAGGTGGTGCGCGAGAGTGGGAGAGGCGAAGGAAAAGAGAGGGAGATGGATGGAGGGAGGGAGAGAGGGAAAGAGGGAGGGTGAAAGAATAAATAGCTCTGGCGCACTCGTCCCCCATTACCCCGGGAGGGCACTGTCGCCATGGCAATGTGGCAGAAAAAGGATAGCACAAGCATGATGAGCTTCTATACACACACACTTTTATAAATGAAAACTGTGATTCACACACGGATCTGCCTACGTTAACAGTTTCACGTAGACATATTTGACAAGTTCAGACTTTTAAGCCGATGCGAGCACGAAGCACGTCGTCTTAAACTCATCAATAATCGTTTATTCGCACGTGCAGGCACCAATAACAATTTGCCAGTTTGCAGATACTCAAAGTCTGCATAACACAGAAATAACCGAGACAAAAGAAAGCTGCGGAGGGAGATTATAGTGTAAAAGCCAGACAGTCAAAACAAAACAAGAAGGTGAAGAAAACGCTGGAGAAGAAAATAAAGCAGCACACCAAAGACATTTTTAAAAGTAACCAAGTATCACAGCTGCCTCCTGCATCGCCCTACAACGGCAACTCTCCTGGATTATGATGCAAGTTTCTCAATTTTTTTCCCTTCCCATTCCCTTTATTCTCACTAATCTATAAAAAATGTTCAATAAACCCAGCATCAGCTGATTATTTTGGCTCTACTCGTGGTGAGCCAAACCTGACAAATACAGCTCTGACAAATTATTACCTCATTAAGTTGTTATGGCTAATGCATTGTCAAACAGTTGCCAGTTTAAGCACCCAGGAGACACGGAGCATAATTAGTGTTCATTTGAAACGGTTTTTGTGCCCACCTGATGAATGCTAGTTCAATATTTACTTTTGTTTTTTGTTTTTTTTGCTCCAGTGTGATGCCCAACAACTCTTGAGAGAAGCCTCTCCTGGCGGTAAACATTTTGCTGACTCTGCGTGTGGTGCACAGCGGGGAAGCACATAGCAGGTATATCAGGAATTCCCAAGTCAACAACAGAAGCGCGAGCAAAACTGATGAAGTTGCCAGAAATGCTCCTGTGATGGTCATTTCCGTGGCCACATGCCTGAAATAATAGTTTGTTAATATTCATCCACTTGTAAATCAAACGTACAGATTTATGGTTTGAGACTCTCCCACATCAGCACTATATTTAGGTTCATTTTTATTTCGCTCTCCGGACTTGCAAAGCAAACTTTAGTCTGCTTGGAAAAGTTCTAAATAATTGTATACTCTTATTGATAAATTGAGTTACCTGCCTGCTGCTCCGCTCCTTCCTGCTTTGGTAAAATAGGAGAGTAATCGGGGGGAGCTGGTTGAAATATAGAGCCCTATAAAGTGGGCCAAACCATGTTTTATTGTGCCATATGTTTTATTATTCGTGTCGCATAAATCTAATAGTAGCTGAAATCAGCATGCTACTAACATACTCATGCTAAGCCATGCTATGCAGTTTTACATTTGATCAAACATTAACATGACGAGTGTGGCTGCACTTCTATCATGTGTCTGTGACCCTCTGTGACCCGCTGTGACCCTCTGTGACCTGGATCAAAAAACACCATGTGATTATGTCCCTCCAGGTTTGACCGTGTTCGTGTGTGCGTGTGTGTGTGTGTGTGTGTGTGTGTGTGTGTGTGTGTGTGCAGCACCAAAGACAGAAGTTCATTTCTCAGGTCATTAGGCCTGCCTGTTTGAAACAAGCCTGTTGCAATACTTTAATAATGTAGGATCCAGCAAATTAGTGATTACAGAAACACTGCTAAAAAAAAATGTTGCTCCACAGAGTAAAACAAATCACCTAAAGTCAGTAGACTGAAGTTACAAAAAAAGGCTTTAGTGCCACTCTTATGCCTTTGTTGCCACACAGTTATCTGTTAAAGTTTGGAAGGCAAATGTGGTGGTTAATTAGCTCAAGAAATCTTGTGTGCATCCAGCCTGAGGGCAAAGCAGAGAATGAATGAGGCTGTTCTGAGCGAGCCAGCCGTCTGTAAGCTCTTATGTAAGGCAGAAACTGCATCCTGTTTCTCTCGGCTACATTATTGATGTAGGTTTCTGTTACCATGCTGAGTGTGTTTGTGTGCATACGTGCACAGGAACATGTACACCTGTGAGTCGCTATCTCTCAGATACCTCTGGATAGTCTCACCTCTGCCGATCTGCAGAAAGGGTGGTCTCCTCCAGCTGAGGTCTTGTCAGTCTCCCTCCTCCCCTCTCCACCCCTCCACATGCTCTCTTGTTCTTTCTTCACCTCCTTTCGTCTTCTGTATTAATGTAAGTCCCCTTGCACCACCTCCCCCTCCTACTCTTTCTCTCTCAGGCCTTCATTTCTCACTAACAGATGTTCTCTGAACCATGTGGGAGGGCATTCCTCCACTCTGCTATGAAAGCAAAGAAAAAAGAAGACTTACTTGAAGCAAAGAGGAAAAAAAAATCAAACGAGGACGAAGGCAACAGAGCTCCCTAACTCAGCAGTCTCTAAAGTAATGCCTGTGTGTCCTGCTTTTCCCCCTGCAGAGAAGGTGTCAAGTTAAAGATCAGAGTGCTTTTGCCTTTTTATAACACACTGCTCCTAGTGTTACACAATATTTGAAAGGTCACACAAGTGCACACGCAGACATCGCATGAGCGAGCAGCCAAGATGACTGGAAGTCATATGGAAAACACACACACACACACACAAACAAATACAGTGTTTGTGAGTTAGAGGGGAAGAGGAAAGCTTATGCCCGACTCCTCAGATCTCACAGGTTCTTTAAAAATTCAAACTTGCCAAAAGAGCACCGTGGGAGTCTTCCTGCAGGTCAAGAGTGAGGAAAAGATGAGAAGTACAGCACAGATGAGGCATGAAAGTAAAACAGGAGAGCTTTTCCCCCCGTTTTTAGTCTTCTTGCTTCCATGAAGAATGAGAGCAAAGTCTGGCACTTAAAATAAGTCAGTGAGTGAATGTTATATTTCCTATTTTTTTAAAAATGAATAAGAAAGAAGTCTGTGTGTGGAGAGTGGGGTAAATGTGGGTGTTTGTGCATGTGGGGGCCATATACTGGCAGGGTAGCTGTGCGCTGGATGCTGCAGTAAGGTGACCCACTTACACGGAACTGCCTCTCATGACACACGCATTCACACACACATGCCTCCGCACGCTCCTGAACACACTCACACTGGAGACTGGAGGATGCTTTGGCCCCATTTCAGGCAGTAATGTGTTTCAAGAGTTGTGGAAGATGAGGTGGGAGGTCGTCTGTGTGTGTGGCAGCTGAAGAGACCTGAAGCAACAGAACAGAAGAAGACAAGGGATTAAACTATAAAAAGCAGCAGAAAGAGTGGGAAACAGACAACACACCGTGCAGACTCTGTGGCAGACAAGATGTACAGTATAAGTACAAATCAGGCAGGCTTGTGGATCAAAATAAATGAACGGGGTATATGTGCTACCTTGTTAAAGTGTGTAGCAGAGAGCATATTTTTCCTCCCTACTAATCTAGTGCAGCCATTGACTCCGCCATGACATTCAGCAGAAAGGTCAGCTCCTTTCCGGAATGCACAAGATAACAGGACAGACACATCCACAGTTCTCCGCAGGAAAAGAGAGAAAAAAAAAGACAAGTTAATGCAAGATAGCACAAACAGAAAGGTGAACAACCGTGACATTTATTATGATAATCTGTATGGCTGTTTAAATGGCTTTAACTGTAGGTGGCTGGCATGGAGTCGGAAATGAACTGATTCACAATTTCAGGTGGCTCATAGAAAACAAAAGGATGAGTGGGACTTAATAGCAGGTGTGCAATATCACCACCTAGTGGTAAAATTAAATGACAGCAGTGGAATATTTCCACCTGAAAAATAAGAAGGTGAGAGATTTCAACTTAAAATACTTTTTAAAAGTCGGGATCTGTGGAGGCTCAGTCATATAAAAAGGTCAAATTAAGTCGTAAACTGACGGAAAGAGAAGAGATTAAAAAAAAGAAAGAGAGAACACAGAGAGCGTGACCGCTAACAGCAAACACACTGGGGAGTGAAAAGAGGGGAGAGGAAGAAATTCTCAGTACATCACAGGAAGCCCTCCAGCACCTTGAGTCTATATCAAAAATAAAACTTTGAAGTATCATTTTAAAGACAGCAGGGATGTGTGTTTCATGAACCTGAACCGGAGCTGGTTACAAAGGACAGGAGTCTGATGGCTGAAAGCTGCCTCCCAGTCTACTATTAGAAGCTGTAGGAACCACAAATAAGCCGGCAGTCTGAGAGCAAGGTGCTATATTTTCAGCAGAATCAGCATCGCAGTCTCATCTGAATATATATCATGACAACTTGTGCACAATTTAAAAAAAATTCAGTCCAGCAGGCCAGAGTTCACATGCGTGAGAAGACTCGTCCAAACCTAATCTTCTTATGTAATTCACACGACTAGACATTATAATTGCTATTAACTATCCTCACCTATTTAGGGTGCAGACAGGAAGTGACAAAAATTATGCCAATTGGTCAATCAGGACAACGCAAACTCCCCAACTCCCACAGAAATTATTGAGTGATGATTGGATCAACTTCATAATCAAATAGAAACAAAATGTAATGGTAAATAGAAAGGGAAACAAGAGGAAAATACATGGTTGATGTGCTGAATATGCAAATGTAATCACCCACAGCTGAAAATACTGATTTGGGCAGTTGTATTTATTACTCAGATGTAGAATAATGATTTCTCATATGTGCCTTAACAGCGTGTGGAGCTGCAAAACGTGAAGGGAACAAAAAACAAAGCGTCACATAAGACTGAAAGTTATTTGAGCACAATCAGTCAAACTGTGTTCACTCCTCATGTGAGGGTTTCTGAGATGTCCAGTCCACGTGAAGACTGGACTGGAAAAAGTGGACCTCAGAAGACCCCATTTAAAGTTAAACGAGCTGGTGACACTGCTGTTAAGTACGGCAAGGTGAACGGCTCTGCACAAGCATGCACATAAACTGCCAGTCTGTTCTATAGATGGGAAGGAGACCAGGAGGTTACCACCACCGCTTCAAGCTCTGACTATTAATGTAGCGTATTATTGTGTCTAACATGTTCTGAAACCGCTGATGCTGAACATTTGCACTGATATTTTTCACCACACTCTCAGCAATTATAACATAAGAGATAATGAAGCACTGGAAGATAACTCCCACTTACACCATTAGAGCTCTCTCCATCAAAGCTTCATGCCATAAAACAGATCCAAACAAATGTTAGGCAGCCTGAACAGCATCTGACCTTTTTTTGCCTTTATTTTGCTAAAAAATGCTACTATATGTGCGGTGCGCGTCCTTCAATGTGCCCAGGGAGAGCTCACTCCTGAACCAGCAGAGAGCAATCAGACCAGCCGGGCCAGACTACAGAGATTGTGAGGGTAGGGCTTCTTGCAGCAGTGGTAGCGTAGCTCATTAAATCTTAATAGCACACCTCGGGGACAAATTAAGAGGAAGAAGGATATCAGTTAAAGAGTCAGAAATGCTGAATTGTGTTTTCACTTCTGCTTGAATTAATTGTTTTTTTCTTCTTCTGTAAGCCACTAATGCACAGCGGTGGCTACAGAGTGTTAAAAGAGCGTGATTCATTAGAAAGAAATAAAATCTGTTAATGACTATCAAACAAATCAAAATGGAGATAGATAGATAGATAGATAGATAGATAGATAGATAGATAGATAGATAGATAGATAGATAGATAGATATTTGGATCAGTTATGCTTTTATTACTGGAACCACGATGTACCAGAAAAATGCCACAGAAAATCATTCTTAGGGCCCGTCC
>VOQJ01004344.1:12264-22779 GCA_015052665.1 Apistogramma diplotaenia
ACTATGCAGAGTATTAACTTTGGAATAATTAATTTGAATTTAAAATTGCACTACAAGCGCCTTAGTTTTATTTCTTTCTTTATTTTTATGTAGAATGCATATTTAGCGTCTGTGTTGTAACAGTTTCCCCCGGGATTAATATTCTGATTTTAAGTCTTTGGCCACGAGGTGTGGCTTTGAGCGATAAATAATAAATAAAAATATAAACCTGTAACAAGAATCGACTTTTAACAATAAAATGTACTTATACAGTTAATGAGATGACATGAAAGCAGTCCTAAAATATGTTGTTTTTAACTGTTTCTTTAATAAGCTGCCGTTTATTTTATCTTTCGTTCACCTAATTCAAAAGTAGCTTCCTTTGATTTGTCCCTAATTCGTCTGTCTTTGGAGGTAACTAAAAATATTTTTAAAACTAATAGTAATTCATAATCAATGAGAAACGTGAAGAGCACATGGCTGACCTTGGATCTGACTTCTACCCGCGTCCACGCTCTAACTAATTGAGTTGGTTCTTACAATCCGATCTCAGAACAGTGCTTTTCGCGCGCTTCCAGCCGGGGACCACGTGTCTCCCTCCGGCCTGCCAGCGGACCATGTGGAGAGGCAAGATGGCGGCGCGGTGGAAGGGGAAAGACGGGGAATTAAGTACCGGCAACGGCGACTTTATGGCCAGCAACACCCCCAATGAGGTACCGGTTTCCTCACTTTAGCTCGTCGGTCATAAAATGAACCGCGTGGTGGCGGGTTTCGGTGCTTAAGTCGGGCGCGTTTCCCCGGCGCTCGAGGCCACATGCGGGAATAACGACACGTGGCTGAAAAGAGCTCGTAGTACTACTCAGGTAGTGACCATGGGGCTGCTCGATCAGCCTGACATTTGGACAGGCTGGATGCGGAAACAGCTGAAGGCCAAGTTAGCTGATGTAGCTGCTCGTGTTTAGCTTGATGTTTGTCTTTTTAGATGGTAAAACAGAGGAAAGCCGGCGAGTTCCTACTGAGGGACAAGATGTTCAGATAAGGCAGCACCCTCCATAGTATACTACCCTGCTTTATTTTCCTCAACTGTCCCCCGGCTGCTGTCTTTGTTTGGCGACCTGAAGCCTGACTTTAACTTATGTCCAGGCGCAGAAATGAACTGCTGACCTGCCAGATAAATGTCTGGTTAGAGGAGAGCAGGAAATGAGAGCTCCTTCGCTTCCCAGAGGTGCTGTGCAGATGTTACACCCGCCTCTAGGGCCTGAGCCCGCTTCATTCAACAGCACTTGATCTTAAAAAATGAGGTTTCACTTTGCTGTCATTTTCTTTACAATAAACCCGCTGACAGCTGCGCTTTTTCTTCAGCTATAGATTGAGTTAAGCCACACATAGATTTCTTTTTTTAATAGCACATCCACATAATCACAGTGGTCTTAACGCACAAGTTTCTAAAACAGCCAGAACTTAGTATTAAAATTAATGCAAAAGCACGTGGTGCTTACAATGAAACACTAATGTGCAACTCTTGTTTCCCAGTAAGTTATAAGTGTGTTGTTACACATTCAAATCTTTAAAATATATATCTTTTATAATTTTTATTGGCCACATTATTAGATTCTGTGTCCAAAAAATGTTATTTAACAGACGAATGAGCAACTGAGTATTTTTTTTATAACCTTTGTCAGAATCTGGGCTTCCTGTTTTTGCTCAGGAGGTAAAGTCATGCTTCCTGATCTTTGAGTCACACCCGGAGGGATCAGTTTTTTGTGTTGTTTTCTAAAGCAGGAGGTATAAATACACCAAAATCTGTGTGCACGCATACAAATGTAACGTGTCAATTCCAGTGATTTTCTTCATGTATGTGTCTGCAGTTGGTCCTGAGTAGAGTACCTGTGGGAGGTGTGGACTTTGGCACGCCGTCCTGTGTGGATCACTCCATCCTGGCCATCTTTGAAGACTCCACTGTCGCTCCGCTCTCAGAGGTCAGCGTTAAAGCAGAGGAATCTAAACCCTAACCCTTCCACTCACTCACACTGGCTGTCGTTATGTATTTTGATTTGCCTTTCCCATTTCAGGGCAAGAACAGAGCTGAGGAAGAAAGCGAACACCTCCTCTCTGCCCTGACTGAGATGCTGGACAGTGTGGAGGATGATGGCAGCACTCTGTCTCCTTTCGACACCCTGCCAGACTCCAAGTTCCTCCGCCGTGCTAAGCACAGGGACAACACGGTGGTGGGTAGAAGCTATATTTAGAATAAATTGTATTATCCTTAATCCACCCTTTCTCGTAATCACAGCAGAAGTAGAAGAAGTGTTTCATAATTATGGGCTGCAATGAAACTACTGATGATGTGTCTGTTCAGAGAATGATGTTTTTGTGAGTTGGCATTAAAGAGGTGGCATTTTTCACCAGATTAGTGAGGTATCTTGAAATTAAAGTGAGAGTTTGCAATGTCACAGCAGCAGATTTATTTAAAAAATGACTAGTCACCATGGTTACAGCACACGTTTGTGAAGGAAATGTGCAACTGTTATCATGCTTGGTTGTAAATAACCGGATGGATTAAATCTACAGTTCTTTACTTCTTATGCTCACGATCTGCACTAAAATGTTACCACTGGATATCCTATTTATCTTTGTCTTAATTAGCCATCAGTCACCAGTTTCTTCTCTTTAAGCGCTAATTGCTCAGATACCTCTTGATCTAAGTTGACAGAATGTATGTGGGTAAATGAGAGGAACACAGGTGGAAGGGTGAAGCTGCAAGGAGTAGAGGTAGTGAAGGTAGATGAGTTTAAATACCGGGGGGAAACCATTCAGTGCACAAGAGAGGAGGAGGAGGAGGATAACAGCGAGAGTGACAGGGAAGGTTTACAAGATGGTAGTGATGTAATGTATGGATTGGAGATGGCAGGCGTTACTGGAGGTGACAGAGTGGAAGATGTTTAGATAAGGAGTGACCAGGATGGACAAGATTAGAATTAAGTACATGAGGGGCAGCTCGGGTTGAGCAGTTTGGAGACAGTTTGAGAAGCTAGACTGAGTTGGGTTGGAGGAGGAATAGTAGATGTATCGGACAAAAGATGTTAACTACGGAGCTGCCAGGCAGAATGAAAAGAGGAAGACCACAGTGAAGGTTCATGGGTGTAGCGAAGGGGGCATGCAGAGGGTTGGTGTGGCAAAAAGAGGAAGCTAGAGACGGGGTGAGAGGGAAAGAGTCCTCTGTGGTGACCCCAAATGGAGTAACCGAAAGAAGATGTTTTAATCGAAGTGGGTCATTAGCTTTGAATTTATTTGAACACAAATGCAGGGGAATGGTCTTTGTGTGTGCGCATAATACGAATCACAGACAGAAGGGAGGGAGGAATCTCAGGAGAGCCACGCTTTTGTTCTACCTTGATGACTATATTATGTAAAGTGCACATTATTAGCAGTGGCTGCACTGTGAGATTGGCTTTATTGACATTTTAGATGATGGAGTGCCCTCATGCTGCTCCCCGCGCTCATCATTAACCAAATAAAAGATTCGATTCTTGATTTCAAAACACATATTTTCTCTCTATCGCCCCCTCTTTTTATTTTCCCTCAGGAATCATCACTCGCTCACAGGCTCAGACCCAGATCTAAAACACCAACTACAGCGTCCACAATTAAGAGTGATGACAAGAAAGGCCAGAAGGGCAAAACAGAGAAAAATGGTCCGTCGCAGATGATTAAACTACAAAGCCACTTTCATTCAAAAAATATAAAGGTGGATACTGAAGTTGAGGTTTTTACTTCAACTTCTCTTGTCAGCTTGGTGAAGCTCATGCACCCCTACTGTCTGAAGCTGCACGTGGAGGAAGGGGGTAAACCGAAGACGCGTCCCACCGTGTTCTCCCAGGAAGAGGTGTTGAGGTACGAAAGACCCACTGAAGAGAGTGACGAGGAGATAAATGTTGTATCTGATGATGAGGCACCGGTAAGAGAGAGAAAGAAAGGAGATGAGGTAGATGGAAGAAGAGATAGTGGGCAAGTCCTTAAGAGTGTGCTGCTGAATGGAAACTCGTGCACATCTTCACCATCCAGAGGGAAGAAAAGAGTGAGCTTCGGGCCTGTTCAAGTGGCTTCACTGGATGAATTAGTGGAAAATGGATTGAATGAGAGAAATCCAACAGGATGTCATACTAGCGAAACTGTGTCAGCTCCGCCGAACAGCACAAACACACTTCAGAATCCAGCTTCCGAAGCCTCGGCAGCATCCTCAGATGTGAATTGTAACGAGACTGCTGAGGACCAGCAGCGTAAAGGTCGGGCAAAGGCCAAGTCACTCAGCCTCCAACAGTACAGACAGCTGCGCCAGAAGAGGCAGCACCCGCTAGAGAAACAGGGGAACTACACTACAAAGTGGCCCTCGGTTCCCGAGCCCCCTAAGGAACTGACCCCCATCCTCTGTTTGCAAAAACAAAACAGCTGCAGACCAAAGAAAGGACATCACTATCCGGATCTCCATAAACCCGATTACACGTCATCCTGTCGTGTCTCTTCACCACACAGGCTTCACAGCAGGCTAAACCGCCAGAGCACTGATTCCAAAGTCATCTCACCTACCAGTCCACTGCCGGACACCACGGTTCCTGAAAGCAGGAGAAGTCCAGCGAAGAAGCCAACACAACTTAGCAGTGATCCCCCAAACCCCGTTGTCCTCCGTCTGCCAGTTCTTCAGATAGCATTACCATCCACTTCCAACTCCTCATCTGCATCTAAAGTGGAGTTTTCCTCCGCAGATTCGAGTCTGCAGGGCAACAGACAGCTGCAAGAAATCCAGAATGAATCCACAGCTGCAACTCTTCAGAGACAGGCCTTTTCCTCAGAGCCAAATCCCCAGGTGTCACCTCTAATCAAAGATTGTAACCAAGAGAGCACTGCACTGCTTCAGGACACGAAGGCTGTGTTTACTGAAATACCTCCAGATGATTCGCCTACCTCTCAGGAGCAAGAAACTTCCCGATGCATGAAGCCACAGATTCAGAAACGCAGCCTGAGCTCACCGGAAGAAGCCCAGCACTTAGCAAGAACTCCACAGGCACCGAGTCCTGATACACAGAGACCGATGAAACGCTCCTCGGTCACCCCGCATTTCAGTCAGCCACGTCAGTCTCACATAGATGCTCCCGGATCAGCAGCAGAGGTCCAAACGCACAGCATAAGCCCCCCTGAGGAACCACCACCCCCCAAGTGCAGAGTGCAGGGAGCAACAGGCAACTCAGGTAAACTCAAAGGAATTGTTTCACATTTTGGGAAACTCGTATCCAGAAGTTGGTAGTTTGTCAGTAAATGTAGAAGCAGCCAGTCAGCGTAGCTAACTTTAAAGAATGGCAAAAGAATCTGCCTTCCTGTACCTGCGAGGTTTAAACCAACAGGTTTTAATGCTTTACATTGTTTTATGTGACTAGTTTATTCGGTTTTATATTTATTTATTTTTACCATGAAGCATGCTTGTTTTTACAGCTGCTTGGTGGTACAAAATATGTTCAGATCAACCGATTGTGGTCGTAGTGCAGCTGTAAGGTGTTTGGAAACAAAACAGCACAGTAGCAGGTTGCAAACGAACCGGTAAAACTAGTAAAACTTGTGTGGCGCGATGAAATGCTGCTCTGCACACAGAAGAAGCACGCAAAGCCACACACATAAAGGAAGACTTGTGATAAACGAAGCATGCCACGGCATTCAGTCGCTACCCCGAGTGTCGTCTCATTTAACTTATTCACAAGAAAGCAAGCTGCGCCTACATTTGTGTAATAGTGGAAGGTGTAAGAGGGAACTAAAGAACAGCGTCTCCCGAATACGTTCTTTCATGAGCTTCTTCTTTTCCTCATCAGGAATTGAAGCGCCTGATCTGACCAGCTTGCTGCAACAGTTTGAGGAAACAGAAGGTGAATTTGGTCAGATTACTAACAGCAGTGTGTTGACGGACACTGACACCCACCCTCGTGTAACCTCCTTGTTTTTTTTCTCTTCCAGCTAAAGAAGAGGGAGTTCGTGAGAACAAGCCCACCTTTGTTCATGCTGCTTCATTACCCTTGATGTGCTCTGTGGGAGCACTTGAATCTTTAAGCACTTCAGAAACTCAGACACTCCAAACATTGGAGGGTGTGGATGTCCCCGAGCCGCTCAGCACTGAAATAATCCTGAGCACTCAGCAGCCAACAAGACGTAAAAATCCTCCATCCAAGGCCATACAGATAATTGACCCCCGTCCTCTGCCGTCCAGGAAGGCTCACGCAACTGCGTCAGAGTCACCTGCAGCTCATGCTTCTCATATGTATGCACACATATCCTCCGATCACGATTACTGCGGTTCTGTAGATCCTTCTCCTGCTTCTCAGCATAGCAGAGCAAAGCCTCCTTTACTTAAGGATGCTTCTCAAAGCACAAATGACCCACACATGATGACTCAGGACTTACATGCTGCAGGTGAAGAGAGAAACCAGATCACAACTGTGTTTGTGCATCACTCAGAACTACCCAGGCTCAGATCGGAGACTGCAGACAAAGCTCTGCAGTTTGCAAACTGTGCTGCCACAGAAGATATCAGGACAAGTGAAAACAAGACAGCTCCATGCACCTTCCCAACACCTCCACCCAGCCCCCCTGTCAGAGGCAGAGCAAAGAGGAGATACAGGAGAAGATCACCGCGGTCTGAATCGAGCTCCAGCTCCCGGTCCTCGTCATCTTCTTCCTCCTCCAGCTCTGCATCTCGCTCTCCAAAAAGATTAAGGTGCTCATCTTCTATTATTCACATTCAGTCCGAGTTTTTACTGTTTGTGGCAATTTTTTTTTTCTTCAATTTGCCGATCTCGTAGGCTCCGTCACAAGCGTTCGGAGAGCAGCTCGTGTTCATCGTCCCCCTCTTGCTCCGTGTCCCGCTCCCCCCCTCGGCGCTACAGGTCACGGGGCTACACGTCAAGATCCAGCAGGTCAAGATCCAGATCTTGGTCCACGTCCCGGTCCCCATCCCCACAAATATGCTGTAGGCGGTGGAGCGACTTTTGCAGGTCAGTCAACATTAAATGCACCGTGTGGTATAATGAAAATTAAATGTAAGAGCAAAATCTCAGTCTCCATTTTCTCCATCTGTGCAGCAGCAGAGAGTCCCGGAAGCTCAGGAGAGAGCACGAGATGAGGGTTCAGAAACTGAAAGCCATAGTGAGTAAAAATCATCTGAAGTGTCTGTATCTTTTTTTTTCCCCAGTGGGCATTGATGGCACGTTTAATTCTTTCCCACAGGATGAACGGAGGGTGGTGTATGTCGGCCGCATCCGCAGGTCCATGACTCACGATGAGCTGAGAGAACGCTTCACTCAGTTTGGAGAGGTGGAGTGTGTGTCGCTTCACTTCAGGGATAGAGGGTAAGCGTGCGCCATTACGTTTTAAAATGCCTTTATAGACTTTATAATAAGATGGAGTTTGCGTTTATCAGCGTTTAATCCAACTTCTTTGCTTCCTGTAGTGACCACTACGGCTTTGTTACATTCTACAATATGGAAGATGCTTTTGCAGCCATCGATAACGGAGGGAAGCTACGGCAGCCCAATGAGCTGCCGTTTGACATCTGCTTCGGTGGAAGGCGGCAGTTTTGTAATTCAGACTACACAGATCTCGGTACGTCTAACACCCAACAACCAAGACAAAGAAAAGTCACTGAAGACCAAAGAAATAATGAAAAAACCACTGTGTTATGTAATGGCATGAACTTATATTCTCTCCACATCTGTGAACACACAAAGGTCTGCCTGGGTCTGACAGCTGGTCATCAGTGTGTTCTCTGTGTGGATGTTGCCGTATCTTTCAAATTGTTATGACTGTACAAACTTGTTCACACTATAAGGCTGCAAGCAGCACATGCAGACTTCAAACAGAGGTAATCTAATAAGAACATCTACTCATCCGTGGCGTCTGCAGGGGAGTAAAATCCCAGCCTTGTCAAAGCTGTGTGAGGATGGACATGTGAGGATGGTGCGCTCTACCAGAATTAAAAAAAAAGAACGAATTCAAATGGAGCCGGGCAACTAAAATAATTTAATTGCAATGTAAAAATCTGACTAAACCCAACAGATTAAAATTGAAAGTCGTTACCAGGAGTGTCAAAGAAAAGTGACCAAAGCGTTCATGCAGACCCGAGGCCGACATGGTCAGCGCAGGAGAAGGCGAGCATGTTTGATAGGGGCTCATGATGGAGTGGAGAGAAGTCTTTGGGTTTTTCTCTGCCGCTCAGCTGGTGCAGCCGAAAACATTCATCAGAAAGAGCAAAGACAAATGGTGCTGCCAGTGCAACTACGCGGAACTTAAAAACCGAGTAGGTCAGTGATTTTCTAACTTTTTTTGTGCCCGAGGCATAGCTCAAAGCTGATCAGAATTTGAAGGCAAACGTGTACATTTATATTTCCACACAGTCCATTAAACGGGCGTGTTCCCTTTTGGTTCCGATTCATGGCTCATGGCAAGTCCAGTATTTCTCAGAAGGAATGTTTGGTTTCTAAATGCGTCTTTAACCTGTGGCACAGTGCTATCACAAACCGGGCTGCGTGGCCATAAAAACCCGGGAGATGCGCGCACACACGCCAGTGAGGAAACTGTTCATTTCAATTAAAGAAACAAATAAACTAACCACGGGGTGTGTAGTCAGTGCTGTGGGTACACGAGTGACGAGGTGCTGTATGCAGTGTTGTTTATTGCCAAAAACAAATTAAAAACGTAAACAAAGCTCCGAGCTTTCGTGGAGCACCAGCACACTGGGCCCAAGTGTTGCCAGTGATGCTGATTGGAAACAAGCTTCTTCTCCATTGCCAGCAGATAAGAACTGCCACACAGACAGGCTGCAGGGCAGGGTGGGGTCACACAACCTCCACAGACAGATGAAGCACTTAGGTTTAAGGCTGCTCAAGACTCAGAGTGACAGCGGCGACGCAAACTGAATATTTGAAGCTTCACAAAAGCCACATTTGTTGTACTCTGACACTGCGTGACGCTGGTGGCCTCCTCAACATGACGGTGAACATGTGCTTGACCCTCTCTTTCTCAGACGCAAACAGAGATGCAGAAGCGACTCCTTCCAGGACCAGGTTTGAAGACCTCGACTTTGATTCGTTGCTGAAGCAGGCCCAGAGAGGATCAAGCAGGTAGCAGAGCAGACGAGATGAACAGCAGTGCGAGATGCGAGAGAAGCATTATTCACAAACCTCAGAGCTTCGTGCTCAAACTGGCATGGGAAACTTTTTATGGATTTGATTGTTTTGCTGTAATGTTTATGCATGCAGGTTTTGATGTGTGCGGTTTATATGTACAGATATGTAGCACTTGTATGCTTGCAGTTGTTCCTGTATAATGAAGCACTTGATGTGAAGACAAGGTTTTTATGGCATTCCAGAGCACTGATAAAGTTTTCTGTATTCAAATAAAGGCAATTTATTGTTTTTCCCATTTAATTGGTTTAATTTTAGTTATTAGATGCTTTCATACACATTTTTATCTGGTGAGGAGCTTATGGTATTGGTCCGGCTCGTGTGTGGCTTGGCCTGATGTAGAAGGGACTTGCTGTTTGAGTAGATCTGGCATATCAATTCAAATATATGACATTATGTAATGTTTTTTAAATTAACTTGAACTCCAAGACAAACCGTACATTTGCAGAGTTGGGATGTTTCAGATTATCAAGGTTGCTATATTTAAAACCAAACTAAAAATGTGTTTTAATAAACTTTAGTAACTATGAAATCATATTGTGTAGTTACAAAACAAAGCAGATGTCAGTACGGTGTCACTACAACAAGCATAGAGGGCACTGGTGCACTATAAAGACTTATCTACAAGACGGATTCAGCCGTCATCCCAAGGTGTTTGTACTGTAATAGTCTAGCTATAATATTCCTATTATATAGGAGGCCCACTGTGAGCTTTGTGACCGAAAGCCACGGGGCAAATTTGCCTGATGATGCATCCATGCAAACATGGGAGTGGAAAGTTTGTTGTTGGTGATCTAACAAAGTTTATTTCAATAATCGCTTCCCAAAAGCGGCTCGTGCTTAAATACACTCAGTGTCTGCAATATGATTGGTTAATTCAATATCTGCGTTAAGTAGCTGTTGAACAGGTTTATAAGCTAATATTGCAACTATGTTGAAAACATAGTTTTTGTGTTGTCCTTGAAGCCACACTGTCCCTTTAAGACGTCCACCCGGTAGTCAGATACATGCGTGTGAATATGAGGTGAACTTCAGTCACTAAAAAATAGCTACCTTTCCTTTTCCAGCATTTACAGCTTTAGACTTTATTCGCGTTAACGCGATGTTGCGCAATGATGCAAGCGTTTAAACCCGACTGTTGTTGCGCAGGCGTGAGAACAAGGCGCAATAAAAGCGAATCCATTTAAAGGTTTGCGTGCAGACTGTCAGTATCGCTGTGTCAGAGCTGGAGCTGCGGTCCGAGCATTGCTGAACTCAAACAGGAGAAACCGACGAGAACTCTGAATTTCACAGGAAAACATGTCGAAACCGGACA
>VOQJ01004346.1:1122-11911 GCA_015052665.1 Apistogramma diplotaenia
TCTCATTGGCTAAACCTCCAGCCAATCACAGCTTAGAAATGCAAGGTGCCTTTAGGTTATACCCAACCCCAAAAATACGGGAGAGAGACAGAGAGAGAGGGAGAGAGAGGCATGCTGTAGTGCAGAGGTTCCTCCTGTGAGGCAAGCCTCCATCTCTCTGGTGTTCCTCCTGCTCGAGTGAATATATAACAGTGAATAAATTACAGGCTTCATTGCAGTAGATTGAGTGCATGTTGTGTTGCAGTCAGGGCTGCTGTGTTTCTCCCTCGGCAACAGCTGGCTCAGATGTGTACGGAGACCTGAAGGAGAAGGAGCAGAAGTATCTAACGTGGATGCGAGACACTGAGCAGGAGGAACGATACAGTGTAGAGGCACAAAGTGAAGGTTGTGATGTTGGATGTCTTTTCCACATTGAGTTTTGAGAGCAAGAGAGGCGGGCGCTTAAGGTTTGAGTCATCCTTGTAGCCGACCAAGGAGGAAAGGAGTCAAGCAGGAGGATAACGTGGGAAACAGAAGTGGGAGAATACAGCATGATCCTGGGTAAGACAGCATTAGAGGGCTCTTTCCCTCTTTTCTCTCATTGATCAGATTGATTTCTGTTTCTACACAGATTCCTCCTCTGATGAGACGATCATGTCTTGTTCAAACTTTTTGCCTGCATGTGCTTCAGGATGGACTTGGCATATATGTATTTATACATGAGAGAAGCGATGCTTTTTGACATGCATGATCAAAGAGTTGTCCTGTGTGAAAAAAAAAAATCTGGAGGATCTTGTGCGCAGGCTTGTTTTGCTCCAGTCCATTTGACTTTCTGACAGAACTTCACTCTCACAGTCAACAAGATTTACAGAACTTGCATTCACGCAATTTAGGAAATAAGCCAAAATCTTGTGAAAAATATAGCTAGAAGAAACCTATTTCATTTTAAGCACTCTAGCCTGACCCTCAGCCAAGGTACTCCTTCATTATGGTAGAACTTAGTGCATTATGTGATCAATTATCTCAGTTTCTCTCGGCCTAAGGTATAAAGGCGCTCACCACTGACAGGGTGCAAGACTGTGTGTCATTCATCAGTATAATCCTCCACCTCGTGAGCAAGTTTCAATATGAAACAGAATCGGGAATCTGGAAATCGAAACAGTGTTTTAAGATGTACAAAGATGCCAGTTCACTTCCCTGCAGTCCGTGCATATATTACGCCAACATAATGCTCAAAGGAGTCACGGGCAGACTCATACGGATATGACAATTTAAAAAAAAATTGATGTATTTGCAGTTATATAAAACAGCAATAAGGGGAAGTATAAAAAAAATCCAAAAACATGTGTGTACAGTGTTACTGCCATAAAGCCATTATTTAAAAATAAAAGAAAAATGTGTAACAAAATAAACACCAACTTAAGTTAACATACAAAAATAAATAAATAAAAAATAACATACAGTAGGCGGCATTCTATGTTTGTATTGAGCTTTAATTATGCTTGTAAAAAGGCATTCATTTACTGCAGTCATTTTAATCATGCTGATGTTTTGCAATCTGCAGAATATTACAGTAGCTCTTCAATGTCACGCACTGCACATTCATTCAAAGATCAAACAACAATCTTTAGGATGAAATCATGTGACACAGAAACATATAATTTAGAAACACATAATTTAGAAGATGCTTTTCAGTTTCAGCCTTTTATCTTGCTCTGTTTATCAACACTAATTCATCATTCCTCACAGTAGATTTGATTAGCCACCGTGACCTTGTCCCACGTGCGCAGACTAAATATTTGACTACTTTATTTTTGTTTGCTTGCTCTTACCCCTGCTCTAGTCTTCCTGTGATCTGAGTGTGTGAGCTTGAGCTTGTGGTAATCCTTTTCCCAGTGCAGAAGCTTTAACTCTGCATGCATTAGACACTAAACGCACTGACACATGATCACAACAACATGGGCTGATGGGATTTCATAAACTGTATTAGTTTCCTTTGCGAGAGACAGAAGTAGAGACAGATACTGAAATAGCAACCGTGCAAGGCGAAGGCAGCAACAGCAAAGATGGAGGGATGAACGTGGAAAGTCTCCACTCCAGCACAATCCCATCTTTCCCTTCTCTCTGTCTCTCCATCCATCATTTACATGTAGTTTTAATGTCTTTCAATGAAAGGAGAAAAATCCATGTTGACACAGTCAGCAGTGCAGGCAGGAAGAACTGAGCCGAACCTGGCTCATCTCGCCTCGCTGCAGAGCGGCGGGGAACACAGTTTAGTAACTCTTGTGTAATTTTTATGATGAATATTTCAGACCCAGAGGTTTTTATTTATTTAAAAGTGAGCCGAGGCTTCCTCTAGTCTGACGCAAAGTCCTCAGTCAGCACTATATAAAAGTTCGTATCTTGCATCACACACGCATAGGCAGAATTTTCCCCGTGCAGCCATGGCCTCTGAAAGAATCACAGGTGCACGTTGACCCTGATAAACAACATGACCTTTAAATCCGGGCGATGCAATGAAGGGTGAAAAGTATTGGCATTTTAAATGGAGACAGAGGGCTGTCACTATGAGTTCAACAAACTGACACACGTTTCATGCGCCTCAGAAGCCTGGAAGTCTTGCACAGGAGAGAGGACTGAACAACACACAAGGACTCTATGCTGACAATATGTGCAGCAGACTTAAGACAGGAAACCGGTGTTTACCATGCAAAGATCTCACATAGCATTCAATTACATTTGCATATTACAAAATAATTTATTAAATGACATTTGACAATATAACTACTATGTTATTAAGTTGCATTGTATTGCTTTTTTTGTTTATTTAAACCGTTTATGGATGACTGCACATGTGACCCTTAACTCCCCCTAACGTTATGCTAGTCCAAAGTGACATAAATGGGTCACTGGACAGTAAAATAAGAATGTGTCATTTTAGGAGACACCAGCATCTGGGGTGCCATATGATGTCACAGCCAAAATGCTTGTCACCACTTTTTTTTTGCAGCAGAGTATGACAATGTGTCATGTGACGCTGACCTACAAGAGTCTTGTTTACCCACCTGCAAATACTGTGATGGTAGAACTGGGTGGGGGTGGGGGCAGGACAGTGGATCCAGAAACCTCCTTGACTAATTGTTCTTAACAAAGAAGCTTCTTTTGCCTAAATCTCTGTAAACCTGATGCAAAAGTAATGATGGGTGATGATTCCTGATGCGCCTGTCAGATCAGGAAAGCTCATACTGTATTGTTTTGGAAGGCAATGACACATTTGTCATGAAGTTTGAAGCCCTTGTTGACCATAATTATAAGTAAAATACTAATGTCTATCATTTACTAGTTTAAGGAAGCCAAAAGTAGCCTGAGAGCATACGCTGATCATACAGTTGTTTATTGTTTATTGTTCTGAAGTTATGCATGCTATGTACACCACCCACCTAAATCTTACCCTTGTGTGTTTTCCTTCAAGACAGTGCTATAGCATAAAACCACACTCTAACCTTTAGACTACAATCAAATCCCAACTACAATCAAATCCCAAAATACAACCGGTAATTTCTTCTTCTGTGGAATAGAAACTATGCTGCATGCAGCTGAACTACATACAGAATAATCCTGCTTTGTTCTTTGTGACTTTTCTGTGCATTGAAGATCAAATATTCCCTCCCTTTGTATGTTCTCTATTGTGTAAAATGATGGTACATCTGGCTGCTGTTTTTCTGTTGCCATTGTGTATGTGCATGATCTTTTTATTGAATGTGTTTGCTTTGGATGCTCCTGTGTGTCCTGTGTACTTTTGGTTCTCAGGTTTCTGCAGGTCTGTATCTACAGTAGTGTATTATTTCACCACCCAGCAGGTGTGTAAATGATTTTGGGAAAAAAGGGGGATAATAATGTGGGGCAGGGCTGCTGTTCATGATGTCTTGGTGCATCTCTTAATGGCCCTCACTTTGCTCTGTGTGGCTTTGTGCTGCAGAGCCCTGTTAGCTTCAATGGTGCAACATCGTGCCTGAAATACAATGAGAGAGCAGTTGGATTCAGGATGTTCCAACATCTCCCCAAAGAGCTGAAGCCTGTGAGCAGATGAATAACAGACACATGTTTATGAGGCTTTTTGGGAAACGAAACTCCTCGGGATGCAACATGTGAACATCCACACAACCATAAATGATCCGAAAGACTCAATGTAGCGTTAACATTAAAAAGCCTGCAGTTTAAAAGGAAATGTCTGCATTTGTCAACTATGTGGGTGACAAATGAGAAACTTAGGAAAAGGCCAAGGTGCTGTTAAGCAGGAATGTTAGCCTCCTACAACTGCTAATTAACATAAGGGTGCTTTAAGAAACAACACACTGTGCCATTACACAAAACGCTAAAGGAAAGAAGCAAGCTGACATGCATACACTAGAAATCACTCATCTCCTTGAACTGAGGCAAAGATACATCTGCACGATTAACAAGTTCCCCACGTGAAAATACTCTCCAGGATGATACACAGCAGCACTTTGTAATTAGATTCCCCTCCGGTTAAAATGTCCAATTAGTTGAGAAGACTTTTGTATTACCTGATTAAGATTATAGCCTCTTTAATGGAAACATAACACAGTAATCTAGGTGCTGAAACTACCATTACTTTTACTGTTCTTGATGAGCGATTCTCCAAATGTTGCAATTTTGGCCAAAAACCTGGGCATTGTGGGAGAATTTCATAAATATAAGGAAACAACAGGAGAACTGTTGAGATGGGAGCTGGTGGCTAATAGCTAGCTAGTACACAAACATGTACGGTCTATACGTCTCAGGGCAGTATTGACTTAAAATTTTTAAATTTAAGTTATGTATCTCAAATTTTGGACTTACCCAGAAATATCTCAAAGTTTCAAAATATTTAGTCAGTAATTTGATAATGACTCAAATGAGAAAAGCTTGTAGTGATATTTCAGATGCTAACATGCTGAAAATGGGAACAAATAACACGGCTTGCTGTGTGGTTAATTTGTCTAATCAATCTCTGACAGTTTGTTTGAAGTGTGAGCTCCAGTTTTGGTGAGTGAAAGTATGGTATTAATTACAGTATATTAGTATACTTCTTAGCATTAGCTGATTACTTAGCATCTCACCCTCGTCTCTAATTGCGGTCACTTAGCTTCAAAAAATCAATAAGGTGTATGCAGCCGTACTTGAGGCTTCAAAAACAGAAGTGAACAAACCAGTGGGTCACATCACAGATTAGACCTTTTATAAATTGTATATTCTTTGGGCTAAGCTTTAAGCAAATTGTTCAAACACCTCATAGGAGACACTCTGCACTCTGATGCACAATCAGACTGACAGCAACTGTTTTGCTAAAAACAAGTCATGGCATGTAGCTGACCCACTAAGAGAGTCGAGACATAGCATAAAACTGTTCATGCATGTAGACTTTGCATGTGACTTGCAAAGGTTAACCCTTTGCAGTAGCCGTAGACTACTCGGCTCCTTTCAGCGTTTTAAAAATTACATTTTTAACCGGCATCTGCCATGCTGCGGTCCCGCTGCATGGAGTCTGACTGTTTTCCTCAGGTAGCAGATGGCCTTTGTTCTGTACATTAACCTGCAGGGTAACATGGCTCTTTACCTCCTCTGGTCACCTTGGACTCACCTCAAAACATGCGGCTCCCTCCCCCCCATCGCCCTCCTGTGATGCTTTCCTTTCGCCTCCTTGTCCAGACCTCCTTTTCTCGTTCAATGGAGTCTGCTCACTGCCAGTTCTTAGCTTGTCATCTCCAGTTCCTTGATAATCAAGTTTTTTTTTTTTGTTTTTTTACCCCTTCTTGAGGAAAGACTGTGAAAAGGCAGATTTTTCTTTCATGAGAAACTGTTTACAGGCAAACGTCCAGACAAAGCAATGTCCTGCATCATTACATAATGATTTTTAATTTTAATGGGAGCAGTGAAAAATCTGCAGAGGCAAAAAGTCTTCAGTAATTACAAACACTGCATCAAATCAGAGAGTGGAGCTGCAGAAGGACTAAGGAATCTCAAGAGCACTGCATAACAGGCACACACACACATACACATTTCCACTGAAAGAGGACTTCAGAGAGTTCTCTGGGAGGCGGCATTTAAGCTCGGCCACTGGGGCGCAAAGCATCTATCATTAAAACAAAGTGCACACTGAAATCAAATGTGTTCTCCTTCTCAAGCACTTGACTCTCCTCTTCACTGTGTCCTTTCCAGATCTCACACAGACCAACATAACATTAATCAGAACCTTGCCTATAAATTACTCTTTTTAGAGCATCATCTATTCAGACTACAAAGGCTTGTGTGTAAATGTGAATGTGTGTACTGTCGTCTGTCCCCCCGCTTAGGTTGAAATAGCTGCCTTTGACTTGAGGGTAAGCTGAGCCGCAGTAAATTGGATTTCATGCTCAGTCCTTCACAGCAGCAGTATGCGACACTAAGACAGACCCATCTTCCCTCTGCATTCATGACAAAGTTAGCACTGTGGTTCTTTAAAGGTTAGCGCTTCAAACACAGTTGCATTACTTTTGCACCACCCAGGAGAGAGTTGATGCAACAAATCATTTCGAGTGGTTATTTTGCAGGACTGGTTATAATGTCAACTCTGCCAAAACGCGGCAATTACCAGCTCAGCCCTTCTGCCACAAAACTGCAAATGTTAGTCGTAAATCACAGACGCACCAGTGGTGTCATGTGCAGCCAAATGTTAGATCAACTCTTTCTCACATTCCTTTGTACATTAACCTGAGGGGACAAGCTAAACTCAAATGCAGTGGACCCGGTGGTTTGTTGACACCCTGCTACCACATAGTTGCATCTCTCTGCTGCAGTGAGCGCAAGAGGGTTTTTGTCAGGGGAGGCTGGCTAATCCACCACAGACGCTCATTTCAGAATTATCTGTGCACAGCAGGCCATTTAGATGCAGATGTGACGCGGCTGGCATCGTGTGCCGGTCCTCTTGAGCATGGAGCTAACGGGCCTGGAGAAAGGTTTCTTTCTGTGGTGGGGAGCCTGCAGTGTCTTTGCCTCTCGTCAGATTTGATTCCAGTAAACAGCATGTCACACAGTCTCCTGTCCCCTTCCCTCCTGGTCCCTTCACGGATTGTGAAGATGGAGGCAAGCTGGGAATACAGAGAGGTTCCTGCGACGCCACTGACATTGACATTACCTCTATGATCATTAAACCTAAAACGGCTAAATGAATTGCCAATTTGAGAAGCCTTAGTCACAGCATATTGGTGTGTGCACTGCATGCCTGTGTGCGTGCACATGACAGAGGAGATAAGATTCCATCTCTGGTTGTCTTTTTTCCCCCTCTGCTTCTCTTCATTTCTGTCCAACTACCTCTCACACAATCTACACAAAAATTCAATAAGCTATTACACAGACATTGATCTTTTTCTCACACAAACATTTGCATTGAGGGAAAAAAACAGGCAGTAAGATGATGATGCTGTCTGTTCATTTCAATGGAGAAAAGGAGCTGTAGAAGGTGAGAACTGGATTTATGGAGTTTGGCAGCTCTTTAACACTTTAACGCTCCTCAGAATGTGTCCAATCAATGCGCTCCCTCCCTGCGTGGCCTTCGCTTATCTGATGTCATTGTAAATCACTCAGGAACAGGGTAGGTCAGAGGACGATGCTGCTACACTCACACTGCATTGGATGGTGCAGAACGTGGCACTAAGAGCAAAATGCGTGGCATTGTTTTAATGCATCACTTTTCTGTGAGTGTCTGCACTGGAAATGCAGATTTATAATAGAAGACATGCTTTGACCTTTAAATTGTAATGTAGCGGAAAATGAGCTGTGGATTTACCAGAAACGTGTCGGGAATACGCTTCACTAACCAAAGAGGAAACACGATTCCTTTTGACCAGTCGGCTCAGCTGAGACTGCTTTCCTCTTATATGCTTGGTGGGAAATTAAACCCTTTTAATTTACCACTTAAAAGGACAAGATTTGAGAACGAATTTTATGTGCAACAGGAAGGAAGAGTGAACTGTGCTTCAAATAAGTATTATTTACAGTATGCAGCATGTACTGCTAACCCACCCGAGCCCCTCCCCCACTCAAAAATAGCTTGGTGGTAGGTTCATGAACATTTTTGTCATTTACACAAACACATTCCCGTTGCTGTGACTACATACTGCTACCTCACGTTAATCCATATCCCAAAATGCTCCCAATTCTACTGGTTTAAAGTCGAACATCTTCAGTAGAAACCACAGATTATAGAAAGTGTGGGCACAGCCACTTGGCCTCCTCCCACTGGTTTGTGAGCGCTTGCTCTGAAGCTTCATGATTTTGGCTTTCACCATCTTGTTTGTTTGTTTTTAAACCAGATACCAGAAGTGGAACATGTATCTGACTGATAAACCAAAGACATGACATACTAATTCTGTAGCAACAAAGTAGACTTGGCCCACGGCATTCCCTGATTAATTGTCCATTTGCCTATAAATTGGACCATAATTCACACATTGTGAATGTTGTGAACTAGTGGCTGAGAAGGCAAAATGTCATTAGGAAAGTGTCTGTTGTGGACCTACACTCGTGGCCACAGACACCTTCCTCATGGTATTGTTTTAGTTCAAAACTCGCTTTCCTGTGCTGCCACAGTTGGTATGTTGTGTGAAGTGAGATGTGTCACTCCAGGGTTTTTTTTACCCTTCATAAACCTCACTGTGGTAGCTTTAAAGAGGTGATAATGGCCACCATGTGAGCTGTGGGCTTTATGGCATGTCTGAAGGACATTTAAACTGTGACCTCTGGCCTTATTATTTTTATATCAAACAGCCTTCTTCTCATGCAGCACATGCGAAAATATCCATAAACAATTAATAATGGCTACAGCTGAGCTTCAGCTGTCACAGTCTCCCAAGGACTCTGAAACAGCATGAAGAGGAATGCCAAAAGGAAAGACTTTCCCCTCCATCTATTTTTGATCCCGACAGCACATTCTTTATGTCTCCCCTGTTGTCAGAGAAAGAAGCCTCCTCTGCTGAAACCAAAATAGTCTTTTCTTCCACTCGTTTTGACAAGTGACCAATTTTCTCTTCAAAACTAACAAAACTGTTAAGGAGCCTAGTCATCACAAAGGGGCAGCAATAAAGGGAGATGACTGCATATAATCTCAAGAGAAAAGATTATACAAATTCTCTCTGGGTAGCCAGACTGGGTCTGAAGCACCCTGCTGGTTTAACACTGGAGAAGAATAACTACAGGAAGCAGAACTGGAAAAAAGAGAGCAAAACAGAAAAAGGATGATGATGAGGATGAACAGAAGAACTGGTTTTGGAGTGAGAAGTAGTACAGATGAGGGATACAGAGGCTGGCACACAGAATAAGGGACCATGAAATAAGGATAAAAACTGTGCTTGGTGAGAGAGAGACACTGGGAGAAATGGAGAAAAGACAGATATCTGCAGCACCCGAGCCGCGAGGCTTAAGGAGCTTAGCTTTCCTGCCCATCACAGACAAAGTCCTCAAGTGCAGGCATTCACTGCTGCTGAGCTACTACTGAGAGAAAAGTGAGCAGGAAAAGCAAAAAGAGGAGTGAGGTTCAAAACTGGGAAATGCCACAGAGGATGAGGGTTTGGAGGGTTTGTTAGAATAGGGAAATGGTAGATTTTTTTATACAGTTAAAGAAAAAATAAGACCAATGCTAGAACTTATGGCTAAAAAACCAACAGAAAACACTGCACCACTGAGCTTTGGTGATAGTATGAGTTCACCATGGTATGAATTCAATAAGCTCAAGGAATGTCATAGCATTCATTTTTGCCCAAGATTGATGATGGGAGAGTTGGACCAGTAAAGTCTTCTCCCAAAGATTTTCAGTGGGGTTAAATCCATGTGTTTAATCCATGTGTGAAAATGATGTCTAATGGCTTCCTGAGCGACTCTTTCACAATTTGAGCCTGATAAATCCTGGCATTATCATATTTGAATATGCCCATCAGGAAAGAAGAAAAAACCTGGTCATTCAGAAGAATCAGGTAGTCAGCTGACCTCGCACCATCCTTTTAATCCAGTGGAAGGTTATTACCCATTATTTTTTTAGCTGAATTCATATGAACAAATCATATTCTGCTATCCTTCACGTTTATGTGTCAAAGATAAATCTACCTGTCAACCTTCATTAGCAGAGAGACTGAAAATAAACTGACTGTATTCATCTTTACCTAATGGGATTGGACAATACGTTTGAAGTTTTCTTAACCCCTGTGACAGCTGTACGTGCTGTCACACACACTAAAGCCGGTCATGGTAATATATTTTTATCCTTAAACTGTATTTATATATTTTTGTATTTCATATTTTCAATTAATGTATTAATTAGCCTGACTCCTTAGTTGACTATTTGCAGTGCACACATTTAGTTAACCTCAGTTGTCAGTTAATATACAATGGATTTATTTCTCTTCTGTTTGAGTTGTCAGCTTCTAGGGAGCTGCTGCCGGAGGACCATTAGGTGCCTGCTTCTCCAGCTACCTTCTCCTTATATGGCCACAATAAACTCCTTAATGGGCTTTACCATTTGTTTGTAAGGGGAGGGGGAGGGACTTTGTTTATTTGTTTGGTTATACTTCTTTTTGGACTGTTTTGGTTACTTATAATACTATTTGTTTAATTTTAAAAGTACTTAGTATTCAGATTAGTATTTGTTTGCTAATTAAGATTTGTTTGTTAGCTTGTGTATGTCTGCAGTGGTCTGATCAGCCACTATTTAAGTTTCCCTCATGTCTTGTTTGTGGGGTTTTTAGTTGTGTATTGAGTACTTTGAGTTACTACCTGA
>VOQJ01004350.1:23067-33853 GCA_015052665.1 Apistogramma diplotaenia
TTTACTTCCTTTTAGCCCCCCCTAACATTATCATTTCCCCCAAAACCCCCCCCCCCCCCACACACACACACACACACACACACACCCCAATACATTCCAGCAGCCCTCCACCTTCCCAGTTCTTTATCTCTTACCAAACACCCTCAGCTGTACTGATCCGGAGTTCGGACTCAAGCCTGTGCTTGGAGAGGGGACCACATCCGCCTGGTAGGTCCCCGCATCTCGGAGCTGGGCACTTCCGATTTGGAGCTTGTTAGAAGTGATGGTGACCCTGCCCTGGAACTGTGCTGGCGGGTCGATCACTGGGGCTCCTCCAGCCCACAGGCCCAAAGCGGTTCCGTTATAGTTCCATGTGATGGACAGGGTACTGGGTGGGTTCAGCAATGTGATCACTATTGAAGTGCCAGTTTGAACCAGCACTGGATTTGTCTGGAACTGCACGGGCACCTTGTCCTGACCCAGGACGCTGGCAAGAAGGAGAGCTTTAAAAACAAGATACAGTATCAAAGATAGTGTTTAAAATGTTAATCATTTTATGCGGGGGGGGGTGTATTTGCCAAGTCAAACAATGTGCAGCAGAACCTGATATGATTCTTTTTCAGCTTTCTCCAAAATAAATGCACCAGATAATGAAATTAACTATTAAAAGATAAGGGATCGTCATTATAACATCTAATTTTCCTGGAGGACACATGACTGTTTGCACCAAATTTCAGAGCAATCCGGGCAAACGATAAGCATAAACCCAGGTTTTTTTTTCATTAAATCTCTTAAACCTTTTGTTTTGTGGCCTCCAACACTAAAGCCATGTTAAATTTATACTTTTTTTTTTTTACATTTTCAGTCTTTCAGAGAGCAGCTCTGCAGACACCACACTTCGACTCTTCTCAAACAGTTTGATCTGAAGGACTCTTTCATGCACAACACTCAAAGATTCGAAAAGACTAAGTAACAAAAATTTGTTTATGAGCCTTTTATTTCTTCCTCCCTGCAGAACTACTTAAAACCAACTTCAACAGCAAAACGCTCCTCACACTTTCACGGTGATGTGTCATGAGTCATTTGTGAAGCTGTGGGTTCAGCTGGAACCAGAGCTGAGCAGTAGAGATGGAGAGAGTTCAAACAACAACAACAACCTAGCAGGAAATGGAGCACCACTTTAACTATTCAGAAGAAAAGTCACCCTCAGAAGAGCAACGTGAAAGTAAGGCCATTTACTGCAACAGCCTACATTACTTAGATGCTTCCACAAGGCGACAGGTCGTGTTCAGGTCATTTTTCACAATGAAAAATTGGTCAAATTTATGTCCGAGCCGGATTTTGTTTCTGGTATGTTTGCAGGGGAAAGAAAGCATCTAGTGTTGGTTACAGAAGCAAATAAGGAAAAGAGATGGTTTCTTGAAAGTAAACTGTGCCATTGACAGTCCATGGGTAAATACACTCACGCTTTACAAGGTACACCGTTAAACTCCTCGTTAATAGAAATATCTAATCAGCCAATCACAAACTAGCAACTTGATCCATTTAGACATGGTCAAGATGATCTGCTGGAGTTCAGAGCAAGCATCAGAATAGGAGAGTGATTTAAGTGACTTTGAATGTGGCATAGTTGTTGATGGCGCCAGACAGGCTGGTCTGAGCATTTCAGAAGCTGCTGATCTACTGCGATATTCCCACACAACCATCTCTAAGGTTTACAGAGAATGGTCTGAGAAAGAGAAAATATGCAGTGAGCGGCAAAAGAATGCCAGGTGATGCAAGATGTCAGAGGAGAATGGCTGCTTCAAGCTCATACTGTAGGAAGGCAAGAGTGACTCGAATAAACTCTTGCTACAGCCGAGGTACACAGAAGAGCATCTCTTAATACAACACACCTCAAACCTTGAAGCAGAAGGGCTCCAGCAGCAGAAATTCAGATTATGGGGTCAGAATTTGGACATGAAACATGAAAGAATGGATCCACCCTCCTTTGTATACAAGGTTTGTGATGTAATGATGTGGGGGCCCATTAGTGCCAGTTAAGACACAGCCCACCTGGGTATTGTTGTTGACCGTGTCCATCCCTTTCTAACTGCCCGTCTTCTGATGCCAGCTTCCACCAGGACAAAACGCCATGTCAGCTCAAAGTGGTTTCTAGAACATGGCCGTGCGGTTGCTGTACACAGATGGCCGCCTGAGTCACCGGATGTCATTGCAACAGAGCACTTTTGTCATAGAACAGGAAATTCCCATCACAGATGTGCAGCCGACAAGTCTGCAGCAACGGTGGCTTGCTAGCACATGCTATCATATCAATATGGTCCGAAATGTGAGGAATGTTCCCAGCAACTTATTCAGTCTTTGCCATTAAGAATTGAGGCAGCTCTTAATTTTACTCATGTGAAGTTTTTGGAATACTTGTAATAGCGTATTCTTAAATTAGTACTTTTACCCGAAGGATCAGAGTACATCACCACTGCAGAGGAGAAAATCTATAGATACACACACTGGGCTCAGGGGGTAAAAACCCATTAGTAAGGTACACACTCTTTCCTTCCTCATCGATTTCACACCATGTTTTTCGGATTGTAAGTGATCCCAAACTAAACATCTATTTTGTGTTTTTGTTAGCCTGACTTAGCGTAAGCCGTGTCATTATCATATTTGCTGTGTCTCTTTACAAGATCAGCGGTGCACAAGCAATTTTTTTAGACCACTGTGTTCTAAACACAAACTGATTTGAAGCATTTCTGCTGTTTGTGTGTTTGTCGATTTGAAATCTGCATGCAAATAAAGAAGAGAATATGCATCCAGCTACCGTTCCTCCCTCTGTTGTGTGTTGGTATTGCAGATTTAAGGCTGGAAAGGCCCTGCTGAATTTTCAGTACCCTTTTACTGGCATATAAAACTTCCATGCAACAATGCACCAGCCAATGAATTATAGTGAATAAATCAATATGGTCCTGATCAGTCTCGCTGGACTGCCTTTACACGATTTTCACAGGAGAGCAGAGAATAAAATGACACCAGTGAAATGGCTCGTGTTCAGGCTTTCCCACTGATTTGTTAAAGACAACAAAAGCGTTTTAGGCTTTTAGGTTTGTGGCTCTTTTGGGTTGTTTTTTTTAAACTCAGAATAAAGGGTAATGAGTCAGAAGTGAGAAATGCCCATGAGTGAGGCAGTGCCGAGCTGATGCTTTCATGTGCTATTGGATTGTTTTTCAAGGGAAGTAAAAAAAGATTTATGTGTGACATCATTAAGAGTCAGACTTTAACAAATAATACCTAATACATTACTGTTAACGTGATAGTTTGGTTAGAAAGTTGCAAATAAAGTGTCCAGAGGTCATGTCAACAGCAGGTCCACTGGCTGTAACAGTCTGACAGTCCATCTCTTCAACTTAGTTTCAGCTGAACACGATTCCTGGAGATGTAAACTAAATAACTTCTTGTTTACCAAAGGATTTAGCAGAAACACATCCGCCAAACCACAGGCACTGGAACTGAAAAAGGAAAACGCTTTCACGAGCAGCGTAGGTTGACTCACAACAGTGCAGAAGCAGCTGCCGATAGCAGCAAAAATTAATATTTAATCATATGAAAATGTTAATGATTATTACTTTAATAATTATCTTTCATGCATGAAAGACAACCCTTAGTTAATGAACAAATTAAAATATAATTTACATTCCTGCTGCTAATTCTCTTTCAGATGCTTGTAGCGTGATCATTGTTATTTTTAACCAAAAATATTTTGACGCAAAAAGTGCACCAGCTGGCACTAGTTTGGATTTTTGCTATTAACAAATCTGAAGAAGAAGAAGAAAAAAAAAATCACATTAGTATGCCTCTGAACCTTTTCTGGGCTCACTTGTTCCTGCTGAACTCATAAAACTTTAAAAATATTTCATAAATATAGTCTCACTTCCTCGCTCTCTCTTCTTTAAATACAGTAGATCTAAAAACAGTGAAGCAATATAATTTTCTTGTTATTAAATATTACTAAAATGAGAATAATCTTTGCCTTTCTTGGGACTCACGCAGGCATTTGCTATATTTAAGTAATTTTTTTGAACAATAGCCAAGTATCGATGCTACTGATAGTCCTGTTGTTCGTACTTTTACTGTAGAACCGCCCTTCCCATTAAAGCACAACCATACAGTACAGGTGTATGCCTTTTGTTCTGTTTGTTTTTTTTAGACGCAATACCGTTCTCCCTATTTCGAATCACAAGCTGAAAGCTCAGATGTATGAGCCCGTGAGGAGGCCCTGAAGGCATCACGTCACTCAGTAGTCAGTGCACAGACGGGAATGCAGCCGCGCAGGTTTAAGAGCGGTTAAAGAAGAGCTTTCTGCTTGAAATGCAATTGTTTTAATACGTGCCTGGAATACCAGAGCTTCTTTTCCCAGCCTTGTTTTTTCTCTCCCCTCCGCTCTCTGTACAGAGTCTGCCGAAACTCTTTAGACTTTAGAGACTTTTGTGAGCTGTCTGAACCTTACACTCGGAACAGGAGGAGAGGAAACTGTCAGTGCAAATTGTTTTACCTGCCAGCGACAGGCTGATAAGGAGCAAAGGTTGTCTCATGTCGTCAGTCAGGCCAGTCTGCTGGAAGATTAAAAGCTTTAGTATACAAGTTTACTTTTCCCATTAAGTCTGCTGATTTTTTAAAATTTCCTAAAGCCATTTTCTCTCAACTCATGCTCTATTGACATTTTACCATATCGTTACAGTGCTGGCTGACTATAAACCATCCAGTTCGGTTTACATCTGATAAAAAAAACACATTTTCTCTTTAATATCATATGAAATGTAGGTTGTTATTGTAATGGGCTTACCTATGTTTATCCCCCCCGTCCTTAAATTCATTTTGTGCTGAAACAACGTTAAAACTAAACAGCTACTTCCTGCATCCCTGTCGTTACCTTTGACAGACACACCTGTTCTCTTAAAGGGCCCGGACACACCTGTTCTCTTAAAGAGCCCGGACAGGTGATATTCATGGATGTAATAAAAGCGGACATGCAGAGGTTTGATGTGATGGAGGGAGATGATCTGCTGTGGTGACCTCTAAAGGGAACAGCCAGAAGAAGAAGATGTTCTCATAGAGCAGCAGATAAATGACATGTTTGCAGCAGCATCTTTATACATTCAGTTCTTTCATTCAGTTGCTCACTTGTGCAGTGACATATTAGCAAACTGAACCAAACCCAGCAAGTAATTAATTTGCATAAGGAGCCCGAAGCACATAGATGATGTCTGTTGAGGAGGGGGGGGGGGAAAATGCTGATATGAGGGTTGACAGTGTTGATATTTTTCAGCTGTTGTATTAGTGCCACCCACTGGTTCATTCCAACCAACTGCACTTTTCTGTAGACAAGAGAGTCAGTGGGAGCCACAGCTGTGATTCCCACGATTATTCGTAAATCCTTTGCAAATACAAATGGTTTTATAATCATTTTTAAATCGCTCATTATATCTGTGCCCCAGGATGTGCTTCCCAAAGTGAGAAACAGTGGTGCTAACCTCTGACTAAGTGATGTCATTATGCTTCAGTGCTCCAAGTTAGTGCGAAAGGCACATGTGGCAACACAATCTCATCTCAGAGCAGCTTCAGAGGCTGCTGTGGAGCTTTCAATCATATCAAATCATCTTATTTGATGGATTAATTTTTTTTTTCCTCCTTGTAGTTTTTGCAGACAGCTGGGGGTCAGATTTTAACACAAAAGCTAAACTTTCCCAGGGAATGATGAAATGGTCGGCATTCCCCTTAACGTGCTTGAAGAGGTGTCTCAGTTTCAAGCGGGGGGACAATTATTGGAAGAAATAAGAACAGATGAAATCATGTATTACTTCCTCCTTACAATTCAAAAACCAAAGCGATGCATTGTGTCTCCAGGGCAACTAGTGTTTGTGCCGGATAAGAAGCCTGCAGTACAAAACCTATTTTGTGAAACGGCGTTTCAACATTGTCACTGGTTTCCGTCCAAAGAATGCCATTTCTTTTTTATCACTGTTTACAAACAGTTCAACAGCAGCTGTGTGAAAATTCAAAATCAAACATGCTGTATTGTCCAGAGAGCGTACAGTGTGCTGGGACATAGGTCCAGGAAAGGAGCGGGGGGGTGGTTATTATAAAGGGGTGGTTTTTACAATAGAAAGTTCAGCTTATTTAAAGCACAAAGCAGAAAAGAGTATTGACTGTACAGGAAGGGGTGGGGATGGGGACTGCTTGAAAAGAAAGCAACGCCTACTGGACACACACGGTTGGACCTGATCAGACAAGAAAAAGGGCAGAGGGAAGAGAGGAAACCGCAGAAACATTCGGCTTTCCTGCTGGTTGAAACAGGAATATTTGACACCGTGGCGAGTGCTTTAAAGGTATCGCGTTGTTCCAGGCCATAAATCTTCACACAGAGGTGAACTGTGCCCCACTTTAACCCCTAAGAAAGTCAACACAGAGCAGACGACCTCTGACTCACCTGTGCTGTTTGTCTCAACTTTAGAAAGGCAGGTGAGTCCCAGTGCAGAGGGTTTTGATGTGGATAACTTCAAGGTAAACAAAAAGGGGAATTCTGGGTTATATTTAATGCATGCAGGTTGTGTTCTTGCACTGTTATCTCTGTTTCCTCTCTCTGTGCTTTGCAGTAGCAGCTGTGCTTGAGGGCCTTCATTTTAGTTTTGGCAGCAGACACATCCCGGTTTTGTTCCAACTTCTGATTTTACTGCAGTCTGCAATGCCAATACTGTTGTTCTTTGGATACTTCACAAATAAATTAAGGGGGGGGGGGGAGAATACCCTAAACATTTGGATTACGTTTTTTTAATAGAAGGACATGCTGACTGTAATTGTTTTTGCTCTCATTTTAATTTCACATTTTCTCTGGAGGTGGTGTTATTATTCTTGCTGCACTGGCACCCCTGCTGCCTGAGTACAGAGGAAATTGTGTGCTGCTGCTGAGGTCATGGACAAATTCCTCTTTCTCTGCTCTCTGTCTACATCAGCAGGTGTTATGGATCTACAGTATTTCCTGTGCTGGAGAGTTGCCCCACTGTTTCTCTTGAGTAAGCCCTTTTGTTGTACACACCATACTAATGATTTTGTCGTTAGTGGAGGGAAAAAAAAGAAGAAGCAAAGACAGAAAACAAAGTATTGCTGTGTTGTTTTGCCCATTTTTCTTTGTTCGAGTTGAGATAGCAGCACAGTTTTTAGTCTCTCCCCACACAAAGAAAGATCAAAACAACCTGAAGACATCGCGCTGTTACGCAAAACTGCCTCTTGCATTAATGACTGCACTTGCATTATTTACATTTCCTCCATCCTTTGCCTTTCAAGTTAAGACGCATGATTAATAGCCTTTGTGGTGAATGCATACAGGCTTACTAGGCTTTGACACAGATTTTAGGATATTGATGTGGTTTGATGGATATCACATTAGGCATGGCTGTCGTGCGTTATAAATCATAACTTGACATTATTTGACAGAAAGTAGCCATAGTATATTCATAAAGCACATACTGAGAATGATGGAGATGCCATATTATGCTATTGTTTGTTTCATTAGCTTTCCGTTGTGTTCATACAATGCAAACATCCCAGAAGCAAAAATCTGATTAACTACTTCAGGTCATTCTGGCCAGCTGAGCTGAAACTATGACAGCGACACAGAAGAAGCTGTAATACAGAATACTTCAATCTTTTTCTCAGTGCCACGTGAGCTCCATTGTATGTCGGTGCACATCATCAATGAAGAGCCAGTCCATGTAATCCCTGGATCCAGCCTGGTTCTGAAATCCCAGATCAAGCCCGGACCCCTGGAAGAGGTCTCTGCGATAACCTGGGAATATGAGCCCGAAACGGGGTTTAACTCTCGGAGAGTGATACTGGCCTCGTGCCCTGGCAGAAGCCTGAAGTGTGCTGGTACGAGGCCAAACGTCCATGTGAGCACCGAGCAGCAGGGGACGACACTGCAGATTAATGGGTACAGCAGAGCGGACAGCGGCGTGTACACTGTGACTGTGACAGATCACCGAGGAGCCAACACCTCGAGACAATGCATCGTCAGGGAATATGGTACAGTATGACGAGCAGCACGTGAGGGGATTTATTGTGACAGCCTTAGATAAATCCCCTTTTGTTAGTAAATTATGTGCACAGTCACTTTAGTACACTGTCCATTTATCTACTGTAGGTCCCCATTCCACAAGGGCTTGTTGTAATAGAAGATGTGGAGAATCTTAAGGATACCGTGTGCTGTTACAGTGCAGGGACACAAGCTGGCAAAATGGCATTTTTGAGCTTGAGTGTTAAGATGCTCTATAGTTACTGAAGCTTTCATTTATGTAAAAGATCTTTGATTAAAATGAGTTTTATTTATCCTCAGTCATCTTGAAATTGCCGTTTTAAATCAATGTTAGCTTCAACTGCAAAAATAAATATATGGATTACCTCATAATAAACACTGATACGGTCTAAAATATAGATAATTCTTCTACTTTTTAAACACAAAAAGAAAAAATTTTAAAAAGAATATTAACAGCAAGCTGCAGTACATTTTTTTTACTGTGTAATACAGTATTTTGCTTTTATGGAGAGCAACGACTCATGAGAGGCAATACATTTTTAAGTTTAAATCATTAATTCAGAGGCCTCGCGATGGTTTTATCCACCGACTGTAAAATTCAGGTGTAATTACATCCATGCTGCGTACCCTCACCTGGTACTTATTTAAAGGTTCAGTACAGCAACCTTCCCGTAACTGCACTAGATTAACTAGATTACAGTGAGAACATTAAAGCAGTGGTTATTTTACAGTAAAAAAGTCCCAGGAAAAAAGTCCTGTTATATAATGGGGCTGCTGGAGAATACCAACAGCCAGTCCACATAGGAAAATATGAATATAAATGATGTTTGCTTTAAAATTATTTGAAAAAATTGTAGCAACAGTTTATGTAAAACTCTTTGCATAATCTTTGAGTAATTATATAAAGGAAAGAATACATCAAATACTCTCCAGCTGACTCTATTGTGGCCTTTCAAGTGTTAACTCCAATAATTACCAGCAGTATAACGAATGTGCTTTAATTTCACAGTAGAAGGCATTGTTTTCTTCTGTTGGTAGATGTCTCATTTAATAATGTAACACTTGGAATTAAATTTGCCTACAGGCTCCGCTTTCCTGGTCTTTCTCTTTGTGTTTGTCCCTCTAGATGAATCCAGTCTCGTCGTAGCTTCTGTGCTTTTACTCTCATTTGTCTGCTCTAACAGTATCAATTCATCAGCTCCACTCTTCTCTACATCTGCTCTCTCAGCTTCCAGGGTTTTCCATCATCCGATTCTCCAACATTATGCCTCTCTCTCTGATCTCATTATTGTCTCTGAAACTGAGCCAGTTTCTCCTGACAGCATTAAATGTCTCTCATGATTCTTTGTCTGAGACCCTCTTGGACAGCCGTGTGCCATTATTCTTATCCTATAACAGATAGGTGCCCACGGCTGAGCACTTCATATATCCTCTTGTTTCCATCCAGCTCTGCGCTTTTTACCTACACACTTATCACGTATTTCCATATTTCACCTCTGCTCATCTGTCTTTCCAGAGGCGGTTCACCACGTCTCCGTCAGCATCAATGTGTCTCACTCCTTGCTTGTTTGCACCGAGGCCTGGGGGACTGACCCCAGCTTCAGCTGGCTCTACGAGAAAGCCGCCATCACCCAGGCTGTGGGGAAAGTCTCCAACAATGGAGCAACACTGATTATAACGCTTTCCCCAGTCTGTGGCCACTTCACCTGCATGGTTAGCAACAAGCTGGGATATAGCTCTGCCACCTACACTGCAGGTACTGCTTTACCCTTCTTCTTTTTTTTTCCAATCAGCACATACAGAGTTAATAATGGAAGTGTAAAATGAAATGTCTCCCTTGCAGGGATGAAGCCAGTGATAATTATCACCTCTCGGGTCTATGGATTTTGTTTTTTTTAGCTTCGCTGTTGTGGTTCACTGTCACTGCTCTTAGCATAATTTGCAGCAGTATGGAGCTGTTGTCACCATAAAAACCACTGAGCACTTCCTATCTGACAGCGAAAGGCAGAGACACAAACTGATAAACACGATGGAGCATTTAGCAGCTAAAGATATCAGGGGCAGGAGGGGTAAACAGGAGAGTGAAGATTGGACTTCTGGACCCTTTAAATCAGAGGTGTCAAACATAAGGCCCGGGGGCCAGAACCGGCCCCTCAGAGACTCTGATCCGGCCCGCTGGGTGATGGAATCCCTGTTTTTGTCACTACTATAGAATTTATTTTTTTGCAATGGCTTCACAGTAAAACTAAATTATAAAAAGCACAGTTATATAATTACAGCACAGTCTGGACAAAGAACTAGCAGAACCTTTCTGTAGTTTTATACATTTTTCACACTTTAAGCTCAAACAGTGGTGCTGACAGATGACTCTGTCGTATAAAAACATTACACACAGCTTTTTTCTTATATTCAGATATCTCTGGGATTCAGTATGCAGTTGAACTTGTGTACAGACAGAGGGGAGTCTGGCGCACTGAAGACTGAAGTGAGCTGCATGTGGCCCACAGTGCAAAATGAGTTTGACACCCCTGCTTTAAATATCCTCGTTGTAAAACTATTTCACTTCTCTACAAGTGTTTGCGCAATGTTCAGGTGGATCAATTCACTTATCAAAAATCGACATTAAATCCACATTCCTCCACATGAGATTAAAAAACAATCAACCCCCCCCCCCCCCCCCCCCCATCCAACAAACACTATGATTTTCGTTGCTCTTATCCCCCC
>VOQJ01004350.1:33873-47827 GCA_015052665.1 Apistogramma diplotaenia
AAAACCCATAAAACCCCAACCCCCCCACAAGCAAATAAAAAAAACAACCCCCCCCCCCCCCCCCCCCCCCATTTGTCTGGAGCATTTGGGTCGATGTATAGGTGGCTCCGCCTGTTGACATCTTATTTAAAGCTTATCGTGCCGGGTCATGGATATTCAGAAATCAAGACTCCTTTCTACAATACCTTATGTCTATCGGCGCTGTATCCTGATTGCACTTCTGTTCTGTGTATTGTATCACTGGTGGTGTTTCAGTGATAAAGGATTTTCCAGAGTGTGATCAATAAATCACTAGCAGCACTACTGCCACTGCTGCTACCACTGCTTCTAAACAGGCAAGACAAATGCAATTCTTCGTATCTGCCAAGAGGCATGATGATGCACTGACAGTCTGGGTATTTTAGGATGCCTCCTGTTAGCCTTTTGCTGTTCCAGTCAGTTTAGTGGTTGTAAAAAAGTTGTTGCAGGAAACCTCTCTGCCCTCTAAGAGCAGCCATGTCAGATGACCCCTGTTTTTTCTTTTCTTTTTGTGTGTGTTCTCCTCGTCGGCTGTCTTTTCCTGGTTGACAGCACCTTGTGAGACTGAGAGCAGAAGGACGACGGCAGCTGTTGTCTGTCTCGTGCTCCTGCTGGGTTTAGGGGGAGTGCTAGCATTTCTGCTGTGGAGGTACAGTAAACGCACACAAACACTGGCAGACACTAGCGCAAATCTCATTTCAGGCTATGCTCAGATGATAAAGCCATATGCTGCGACAAAATAAGACAGTGGTAGCGGATGCTTTAGAAAACGACAGGGAAAAAAAAAAAAACAAGAAGTGAGGGTACAAAATGAAACAGCAAAATGTGACACGGGCATCCTCCCACACAATACGCTGCGAACATGAGGCATGACAGGCCAGGCTGCGTCTGCTGACAAAACAATTGTCATTTTTACTCGAGCCGGTGTACAGTTTGTCATTGTTGCTGCACTAAATTGAACACTTGGTTTCTTTTCAGGAGGTACAGGCACAATAACAGAGGAGAAAGGCTGCACGAGCATAAAGATGACACCATCTAAAAAAAAAAAAAAGAAAAGGCCTGAGCCACACTTATGCTGCTCGGGAGGGAGAATGGGAAAAGGAGTGGACTGTGGGGGGGAAGACCTTCCTGTACTGTGAGTGGTATGACCTTTCACTGCACTGAAACAATGTGAAGAGCGAACCGCTTGTGGACAGATGGAAAAAATATTTAAAAAGTGGACGGGCGGCAGCCTTATACTGCCTCCCACTGGGCTTTACCTGAAACTGTTTTATAAGGATGAATTTTTTAAGCTTGCATTAACTATGGATTGCATTGAAATGTACAGTGTTCCCTTTATTCTGAAAATCCCACTACGTAATGTGTATATTAATTCAACAATATATGAAGGACATTATTAAAGAGTGCTTACTTTTTTTTAAAATTTCCCTCAAGCATATATTTTCAAAGCTGTAAAAGCGTAATACCCTTCCAATAAAGTTTGAAAGCAGGGTTTTGGTGTCTTTGTGAATGAAAACTGTCACGTGTAGCATTTTTGTTTGCTTGAAATATTTGGACGAGCAAAAAATATTCGATCCTCTTTTGATACTCAGCAAATCTCAACTTGAATAACAGCGAGAAAAAAAAATATCATTTTTGCAATCCATGTGATGTTCTACTGTGGAATAAGTAAGCCAGCCCTTGGCACCAGAAGCTGGTATTACAGCCCCTTTGGCTAAAATACATTCTGGCAGGTTTTTTTGCATAATTATCCAGACTCTGACATCAGCTTACTGAAATTTTTACCAGCCTTACATGCAAAATTCCTTCAGAGGCAAGATCTTTAAGGGTTTTTCTTGCAGTTTTTGTGGTTTTTCACATCCCTCCATTTCCTCATTTTGACTCGTTCCCTGGTGGACCTGCGAGTGTGCTTTGGATCATTATCCTTCCAAAATACCCACTTTCTGCTTAATTTTTCAGGCAAATGGGCTAACACATTATTCAAGTGCACTTTAATATGATGTCGAATTTAGAACTGAATCAGTGACCACGGGTTGCCCGGTCCCCGAGGCAGCTCCAGACCATACTTCACAGATGCCATGTGCTTCTTATCATGAGAAGCTGTCTTTGGTCTGCACCAAACAACTCTTATCTTTGATTTGTCTGTCCAGAGCACATTATTCCAGAAGGCCTGGTCTTTGCTCACTGTCAAACTGCAGTTTATCTCTTGCTTGGCACACCTCCCGTACAGGTCAGATTCCTACCATCTTCTTCTGATTTTAAACACCCACATTGATGCCACCAGTTTAAAGAGTCACCTGCAAATCCTGTGATGAGAACTTTGGAGACTTTTTTTTTTTTTTGCATCAAGCTATGCATCAGATTGCCATTTGCAGATTATTTTACCAGATTAATTTTGAGTTTTGAATATATAGAGATCTTTTAAAAAATCTGCTGTCTGACTCATAGCCATTTAATATTTTCTCTCAGTCTATGAGAACTTTTGATATCTTGGCATATTGACACTGTACATATTTTAACAACAAAGATTACACCGCACCGAGACGTCAGGTTTAAATTAAACAGGTCCCACCTGTCAACACTTAAGGATGCTCTAATCAGCGGCGCACGATCTGGCACCCTGATTATAATTACTCGGTGGGTTGGAACGTTTGACAAAAGTAGAGGTGTGCTACTTCCTTATAAGTCATAGTTTTTTGTTCTACAGGTACCCTCATTTCCACCCACAGTTCAAACACATACATGTGAGGTAAATCAGTCCCTGTGCAACCCTATATTGGATGGATGGATGGATGGATGGATGGATTCTATTTTATTTATATGGTACTTTATTCATATTACTGGCTGGAGGATAAGCAGAAAGAGAAGTGTTTACATTGTTAATTATAAAATAAATTCTCTCATAGGTTGTGATGGGAAAGGTACAAATAATAAAAGTGTAAAATGCCAATAACATGAGAATCTGATGGGGAAAAATACTTTTAATGAGGAGTACGTGTCATATTCTGTAATAAGAGACAACTTGAGAACCTCTGGATTGTTTGCTTTTGGTGCCGAATCAATGTTTTCAGTGTGATGACGGCTTCAGCCCAACGTGATCTCAACTCGTGTGATCAGGAGGGTAAATTTATCCTCCGGGATTCCTGTTAGTTTCAGTTTTGTTTTTGTTATTCTTCCTCTGGCTGAATGAAGTGTTCTTGGTGTTCATCCAGAAAGCCGATTGTGTGTGCAAAATAACACTGTGGACACATAATCGCTTTCACGGTACACCCATCACACTAAAATATTCTAACTTCCAGCAATGTTATTGCTGTGCTGTACAGTGATACACACGGAGGAAAAAGGAACCAGAGAGCCAGAGGTGAAAAGGAGGACAAGTTTTATTGGGTGTGGGAGGAAAAAGCAATAGAACATCAACATGAAAGTTAGGTGTGCCTCAGGGACTTTTAGCCACAGAGTTTCTGCTTTCTATGCCCTGCATATTTCAAAATATCAAAGAAAAGTCACTCAGTTTTCTACAAAAGTCCTCAATATTGCTAAATCCTAAATTTATACAAGGATATTAGCTATTATAGCTTCCAGCTCCCTTAAGCCATATCCAGAAGTGGAAAAGATAATGATGAAATATTATGAAAATGGAAAGAAAACTGAAGTTACAAGTGCGGAATACAAATCAACCTACTGAAGTCAGACTGTGTGCACCTGCTTTCCTAATGTGCCATGCTATATGAAACAGAAATGGAGGCTTCGCAAGACTCTGCAAAATGCAAATGTACACAATATATGAAGGCTACATAAATAGACTGGACTGGGCTGCGTGCAGGGAATGCATCTGAGGAGGACTGCAAAAGAAAGGAAGGCAGAACATTTCTCAAACGGCTCCTTCAGTCAGGTTTGTGCTCAAATCCTGTCTGTCACTCGCCCATTAGCACTATTCTCAGTGTACGGTTAGCCTACCCTGTGCTACCTCGCATTCATGTGCCTCCCACTAGACTACAGAGAGGATGGAGGTGCAGGAGAGACACATTGATCATCAAGAAGAGAACCTGAAAGTTTCAAAGCCGTAGCTGGATGCACAAAAAGTAAATGTGTTACAAGGTGCTTTTGAGTCGCATGGATCTAAAAGGTAATGGAACATTTTTTTTAAAAAAGGGAAAAGAAACAGAAAAGTTGCCTGAGAAGATAAATCTGTAGATGAGATACAGTTTTATTATATACTTTTACTGTTTATTGCCCATAATCCTTCATAATCGTTCACTCACATCTCAACCAATTTCTTCAGTGATGAAATCTGCCGCTGTGTTTTTCATTTGTGTTTGGATGGATGGATGGATGGATGGATGGATGGATGGATGGATGGATGGATGGATGGATGTTAAAATTATAATCACTCAGAGCAATGTTGCCTTTGCCAATGAGGACATTGCTGGAAATATAAATTAATAATTGCTCTTACCGGTGATGAAACTTTTCAGCAAAAGGAAACAAGCCAAAAATGTGCCACAGAAACAGACAAAATATCACCAGCCTCCTCCTCTAATGGAAATTGTGATGTAACTCATTGGTTTGCCTCAGTTTTAGCACTTTGGCTGCCACCATGTTGGCTTTTGTTGGCGCTGGAAGTTATTTAAACGTGAAGGTCGAATGCAAAATTGCCAACGTTTGCAGGCTTCTTTATCAAAGTGTATCCATAGACACAGATACCTGCTCATTAGCGGGAAGGGAGGAGTTGCAAAAATGGGATGCATGAAGAATAAAGTAAAACTCTCTCCTTTCTTGTGGCTGGCTCTCCTGTGTTGCGCCAAATGTTTGTGGAGTGGTCCACGTGTCTTCACAAAGCAGCCACCCCACCCCCACACTACTTACCACCCTTAACCACTCCCATGATCCTCAGGGCGACCTCCAAGGGGAAAAACACACTTGGGGTTGAACACCAGTTGCTTTTTAATGCTGAGGAGCCCACGCACTCAAGGCTACAGTGACCTGGATGACTGCGAGCCTACGCAGACAGCTGACAGACTGCTGTTAAGAATACCACTCAAGTTTTTAATGTCAGCATCTCCAGCTGGATTATCTATAAATAATCACATTCATAAGAGTACGAATAATAAAATCATGGCTGAGAAGAACATTTTAAATGGACATTATTCACAGAATCTATTAAATAGAAAAAACTGCCTAATCCCGGACAGCTTAATGCGCATGTGGCTGAGTGCACAGATTCATGACACGTGCACGAGAAACATGAGCGACGAGTCCTCCTTCTGCTGACCCCAATTAATAAGCATCTGTCTTTCCAGCCACGTTACTCGTACTTTTTGACAGAATTGTGCACATTCGTGTTCATAGATGGGACCAGTCAGTAAAAGGACAAGTGCCTACATTTATAATCTATAATCTATGAGCTTCTTAACCTTTTAAGCATCAGTTTGACATTTTGGGGAAAGAGGCTTATTTGATGTCTCACTGAGTGTTAGATAAGAAGACTGATACCATTGTCATATCTGCAAAGTAAATATGAATCTAGAGAACAAGTGAAAGTGCGCAGAACTCAGTGTAAAGCGTGCACATTCTTTATAAAATGATGAAGAAAGATAAAGAGTTTTGCACGTGTCTGTCAATCTGCCCTTGAAAATGAGGTTAAATTCAACCATAACTTAACTAAAGGTCAGTGTTATTAGATAAAACTCGTTCCATAGCATGTTGAAAGTCACTGCATGTCAGTCTCAGCCATAATCAGGTAACAAGCACATTCAGATTCACTTTTTGCAGGCAGCAATAATTCAACTTTACAAAACACAGCTGGAAAAAAAACAAAAAAAACAACTCACCCAGTTAAGTGCAAAAAAAAAAAATTGCCTCATTTGAACTGAAAACCACCAGCTGCTGGTTGTAAACAAATAGAAGAGTGGTATCGATCTGTCTCCCAGCTCGGAGCAGGAAAGTGAATAAATGCATTTTCCCAATTATCATTTTGGCTCCAATTTGAAAAGAGATGTCCACTGGATCAAAGTGCATAAAAATTGATATGGATTACTTATTCCCTCTCCAAAATCTATTAAAAATGTTTTTGGGCAGACAGTCAATTTACATACTCAAAGATAGTAAAGCAGTATTATTAAATCAATATTTGCCGCTGACAGCGCAGATGCCAACTCTCATGTGAGGATAGCCTTCTGCAGTTTGTTGATTCTTCTTTTTTTTTTCTTTCGCAGGTTGACTTCTGATAATTCCCTGCACTACCAGGTCGTTTGTCATCTGTGAGGCAGGAGACAGTGGTGTGTGTGGCCTGGGAGTCAAGTGGTTTTCCCTGCACATCACACACCCTCCTAACAGAAGCAGTGGGGGAGGTTAGAGTTAAAATGAACACTCAAGGTACAAGGCTGAAAAACAGATATCAACGTGATGCGATATATATATATAAATAAAAGGACTTTACAAATCACACTAAATCTGGGTCTCTGTCAACATGTCTGCACATCCTTGTGTCCTGAGGTCTTTATGTTTCTAGTTCTGCCCTCACCCTGACTTCACCTTCAGCTGTTCCACCTCAAACAAATACAAGCACCGCCTTTACATCCTTTAATACACTCTGCACGAGCCCCCACAGTGAGCGCAGCTCTCCATCCAGCTCTCCCGCTGACAAGGCTTTTCCTTGGTGAACTGTTCCCACTACTGGTGAGAGGTGGAACTGCAGGATGAATGCATGCCCCATATTTAGTCAAATATTTCCCCATACAAGCTCTGCGCTGGAAGAGACCAACAATATTTGCATTAAATCTTCTTCACTCAGGTTTTGTTTGTGACTCCACAGCTTTAAAGGTGGAACCGGGGCTCGTTTGACAGCGCAATGAGGCCCAGTTCAGAGTGCTGAGAGTAGAAATTTAAATTAAGCTCAGGTTTAGTGAAGCCACAATTCATATCTCATTTTATACAAAACATCACACTGGAGATGTTTTGTATACAGTGCCTCGTTGTTCTGTGCCCTTTTTGCCACAAGATATTCAATACTTTTTTTTTCCCACCAAGCAAGCACATCAAAAAAAGAAAGGAGACAGGCAAGCACACTCTTCTAACAAAACCTTGTTTTTCTTTTCTGTTTTCTAGCTGCTGGGTCAAGGTGTTACAAACGGTGCCCAATCACTGATAGATGATTAAGGAAACCCGCTGAGAAGACAGCAAGAAGCGAACAAGAAAAACAAGAATATCAGATGATTGAAATGCCACTAAAGGGCAAAAAAAAAAGATTTATTCCAAAGTTTTTAGTCAAAACAATTGTTAATGATAAGAAAGATCAAAGCAATGTGCTGTAAATGAAGAGTGTGGATCCCGTTCACTCATTCAGCGAGCATCAGTGCAGCTCGGCGGTGGGCTGTTTCTGCATTTAATTTCATTCTAAACTGATTTACATCAAGAGCTGTATCAAAACTGACACCTGGTTTCAGCTGGTATTTCTTTTAATTAGGATCAGTTATGGAGCTGACTTCTAGTCTAGTCTAGTTCTAATAAAGTGCTGAATTACTGCTGCAACAGACTCCGGACAGTCACAAAATCAAGAATTATAACCCTGGAGAGTCTTGCTGACCCAAAGGATGATGTTTTTGGTAGCAATGTTTCCGTTATTCATGTGTAAAACTATGAAAGTAGCTGCAAGAGAAAGCTTGTCAGAAGCTGTTTCTGGCACAAAGTTAATGAGAATTTTACTTGATCGATAGCACAACTGCTGTTTGGTGAAATTTAGATTGCTAAACCTGCAGTTTCAGGATTATTGGAGGAGGGGGGGGGAATGACTGCGTGACTGCATGAACAAGGTGTCTAACGCACGCACAGTATTCATGCATCACTATGAGGTTTTTGTTGTTTTCAGGGATAGCCATAAACTCCCACTAGCTGTCCATCATTTATGAGAAATTACAAAGTCAGCAAGTGGCTGGTGGAAAAATAGTGGTGCATTAGGAGTTCAATGCTACACTAACTCAGTCAGAGGAGAAATTGCATCCCCTCCGCAAACCTCCACAAATCAGTTTATTCTGGGCTTTAACTTATTCAACATCCTCAGAGCTGTTTCCATTACCACGGATGTCGACTTTGCCTTTCTGAGCCTTTTTTTCCTCTTTTTTGCTGGATTTGCAAAAGTTCATGTCTCTGAAACAGTCTGTGGATTGCAATGTTAGCTCTGCCCTTAAACAGTGTTTAGTTTTCCTGGCATATGATGAAAAATGTATGATCTAAGGGTAACAAGCTAATTAAGAAAACCAAAGTAGCCAGAAACATGACTCAAATGATACTGTGTATTTGCCGGCATGTTCACCATATCTTTGCCTCTGTTGTTCACAAGTGGCCACAAGACAAACGATTTTTTAACGCTCAGGTGACCTTTAACCTTAAATCTACTCGTCAAATTCCTGACGTGGAACTCGAGGTTCACTGAGTGGCTAAAAAAATACAGCGGGCTCATTTTCTGTTTGGCATTTAGTGCCGATTAAGCCTTTAACAGTTGGTTTTGTCACAGTCCTGCTGTAACATCATGAGAGATGAATGTGTTTTCTCTCAGGCAGAGAAAAAGTGTGACAGCTGCATTTAGGCCCACAGAGGGACGTCTGTTTGACTAAACAGCGGCTCTGCCTTATTTAAATGATATACGGAAATTAACACCATCATTTTGTCATTTTGATGTAGCTGAGCGCACAGGGATTGACAGTTAGGATGTGAACATAATAAGTGTTTAGTCCCACCCTGCAGAGCGTCTGATTTCTCGCAGAGAATTCATCTTGCCATGTTTTTAATGATGTTGCGGCTCAGAGCTGATCGTTTTTTTCCTGTTTGTTATTGTTCTGCCATTAGGCTGCTGTAGCTTAATGTGCTCCCAGTTGCTTACAACAACAAAAAATGTCTCAAATATGACAACACTGAAAAGTCTTTGTGTGTAGTCTAGGTTGAATGTAAGTGATGACCTCTGAGCTTTCCCACTGAATGTGAAATTAGACGAAATTCCCGCTTTCATAAAAGAAAATGTGGGGAAAACTATTGAAATCATAAATACTGCTTTAAACCAATGCTGACTGTGAATGTTTGGCACAAGAATAAAGTAACTGCAGTATCTAAATTCAAAGAAAAACTCAGTTTGGAAGAGAGCCTCATTTCTTTTTCATGCTGTCTCGTTAAATGCAAAAGGAGACGTGAAATTGTGCAGCTGCTGCTATAATAATAATAATAGTAATAATAATAATATTTTTTTTAAATTGCATGAAGGAATGCATTTCAGTGAGTTTAGGGGTGCTGCTTTAATTCCCCTGCAGGTGTTTTGAGCCACTGTAGTTAATTATCCCTCTGCTAGGCAGGTCTGGCCTCTTGGGAATTATGTACTAATATAAACTTTAAAGATATAATTCATGTCGGGAGGAGGACAGGACATGATCATTGATAGTGAGGGAGAATATGTGATAACAGCTGTGTTACCATGGCTGCGTAGAGGTTCCAGGTGTGATGGGCTTGTCAGTAATTCATCCCGTTTCCAGGAGGTTTTCAGGCAGACCATATTTTTTTATCCATATGAAATTCTCAGCTTGTTAGTGGGAATAGCATTTCAGAGAAAAATATCAATTTTGCTGTTGATGAGCAATTACTGATCTTTGTCTTTCATGCATATTGTATGAGTGTGCAGCGACAGTATCTTTAAAGTGTTATTATACACTCAGTGGGAAGCTGCTGTCTTTGTGAAGTTGGAACAGTTTACTTATCTTTGCTTGTTGTTTAACGGTGGCTTAAGTGTGTGTTTGTTGATTCCTGGGCAGATCGCTCATTTGCTGTTACCACAGTGCAATAAAAAACCCTGGAAAACCTGCTGAAATACACAAGATGTACGCGAGAAATGAAAATATGATGCTTTTGTGGACACATTTTAAACATTTACACAATATGGAAAAGCTGTAAAAAAAAACATTACAGCGAAAAGATGCGAGGTATGTTGGTTTGGAGACGGTGGCACTAACATAAAGATGGAGATGGAGGTGGCAGAGTTGAAGGTGTTATAATTTTAACTCGAGGAGACCAGAAAGGATAGAATTAGAAACGACTACACCAGACGGACAGCTCAGGCTGAGCTCTCAGGCAAGGCTGAGATGGTTTGGACATGTGCAGAGGAGGGATGGTGGATACGCTGGACAAAGGATGTTGAAGATGGAGCTGCCAGGCAGGAGGTGAAAAGATTCATGGATGTAGTGACAGAGGACGTGCAGGTTGGTGTGACAGGAGAATACTAGTGATGGGGTGAGATGGAGACGGACGGTCTGCTGTGGAAACACTTAAAGCAGGGGTGTCATTTTGCACTGTGGGCCACATGCAGCTCACTTCAGTCTTCAGTTGGCCAGACCAGAGAAACCTCCTTTCTGTCTGTACACAAGTTCAACTGCATATTCATATGTAAGAAATATAAGAAAAAAGCTGTATGTAATGTTTTTATGCGACAGTCATCTGTCAGTACCGCTGTTTGAGCTTAAACTGTAAGAAAGGTGTAAAACTACAAAAAAAAAGTTCTGGTAGTTCTTTGTCCAGACTGTCCTATAAATATCATACAGAAATCAGGAAACAGAAAATGTCCTTTTTAAAATTTAGTTTTACTGTGACGTAAAAAATAAAGTCTCTAGTAGTGAGAAAAACAGGGATTCCATCATCCAGCTGGCCGGATCAGAGTCTTTGAGGGGCCGGTTCTGGCCCCCGGGCCTTATATTTGACACATAAAAAGGGATCTGCCAAAAGATGATGATGATGATGACTGTGTCACATATGGAGTGAAGATCTATGAATTTGAACTCTGATGGTGTGAATAACAAAAATGTTGTAAACTACATGGTTCGATTCTCTCCCAGCCGTCACGGGGCGACAGATGGGGGACACCTCGGAGAACCCGACAGTCCACTAGAGCTTTCGCAGCATTCACTGTTAACATGTTACATTGTTACAGTTAAGATGGCATCTATTAGTGGTGTTTTAGCTCAGAACGACTGCTGTGGAGTGAGTTCAGTCAGTGAAACTAAATCTGAACTAGTCCTAAATATAATCTCGGGCAATTGGTTCGTCTTAAAACTGTAGCTTATTTCTGTAATAAAAGTGTGAGCTCTGAGGGGCTTACACATCTCTGCAGCCACCCCGTGTTTTCTTAACTACATGGTGGCAATATGTGGTTTCTATTGCCCACAACAACTCTATTCATTACATACAAATATTATATCCCACTGAGACAACCAAGGTAAAGCAAAGCATTTTTATTGCAAGTATTAGTCAAAGATACACCTCAAACTGAAGCAAAGCAACACTAAAAAGGCCAACAACCTATAAGAGAGAGAAACAAAAGAAAGACCATTAAAACTGAAAGGAATAGAACTGTTGGTACAACACAGCCTTTGCAAAACACAGACAGACATGGATGATGTGGTGGTGACGGTTTAATGTATACATCAGTTTGCTGGTGCCTCACTCAGAGGTATCAGAGCTCGAGATCTTTACTTTGAAATAAGACTGACACAAGAGTGAGGATGCATTGGAACAAAAAAGGTGTTTCCGGTTTTGTTTTGTTTTTGAACAATCAGAGTACACAAAATGTTTTATGTCCTTGGCCGCTCTCAAGTATCTGTCTTCAAAACCATTAAGTGTATACAAGGTAAACGGCATCAGGAGCCTAATCTCTTCTGCGGTTTTTTTTTTTGGTTTGAAGTCATTTTGGAATGCAAATGTAATGAAAACAGGTTCAACATCAGATAGCCACCCACGGGAGTAAACATTTCAGGAACCGAACTCGATTCGGTTCGAAGGACAGAGGGTTTTCCTCGCTTTGGAACAAGATCGACAACACTCAAAAAGGTCAATGTCTCTGATCCTCGACTGGGGTGAGGGGACAACCAACAGGTAATAAAAACAACAAAAAAAAAAAATCATCACAAGACAATTCATCCTTGGTTCATCATACAGGCACAGGTCTCTAATCCGGCACACTGGGGAACCCCCTGGTTCTCTAAGGCTTGGGTCAAACTAATCTTCAGATCCTTCTTTGGATTTGCAATCAGCAACAATTATAGTGACAACCAATAAGCTTACGACATACAGGCAAGTGCATAAAATCGAATGAGTATATTAGCATATTCAGAGTTTATGATGATATCTGAATTGCCCTCGGGCAGTAGGCACTGCTCATCTGTTAACAACAAATACCAAGAAGGGGTTCCGAAGGCAGTTTGACCCAGACCCGGTTCCTGTTCTGACATCAGTACAAATGAAACAGAGCAATATTCGCACATCAGAGTTCTCTCTACGTCCGTGTAGCAATGTTAGTGGTTCACGTGAGCAGTGAGAACACACGAGGGTGCCGGTTGACGAAATCAGGGCAGATCAAGTATGCAGGCTAGTTCTCTTGGTAGGCCACCCGACACAGACATCGCAGAGTCGCACAGATTTCTGAATATTTCGTAAGAACGCACTTAAGGCTGAGGCATGTGTTTTCCTGTGAAATGAGACCTGTTCCTGCTGTAAAGTATTCTGGCACAAGAAAAACTGACAGGAGACGATTAAAAGAAGGAAAAAAAAAAAAGCAACGCCTATGCTTAAAAAAAAAATAACTCACTGTAATCCAAAGAATTTTGCTTTTCCAACAGCTTTCCTTCTTCCCCCTGCCATTTTTTTTTAAATTTACTTTACACTCCACTACTTGCTCTATACTGGCTCAGGGAATTTACATGGCTAACGTACCAATTTAGCAGCTTGGGGTGAAAAGTCAGCTATTCGACACCAGTCAGTGTGGTTCAGAAATGGTTCCCTTCGTCAGAGATGAGCTGCAACATGTGGGGGTCGGCATTCGGCCTTCTCGGGTGGTCGAAGAAGAGCGGAGGGTTCAGAAACATTCAGGAAAGGAAGGAGGGGGAAGCTGACCTGTGAGTATCGACCAGAGCCCCCGACACGGCACCGGAACAAGTCAAACCCGCCTCCGCCCTTTGCTCCACCTTGCACCCCCCTCCATATTGTTGTGCTTGCGTGTCTATAGGAGAATAAGGCGTCAACATAGAAGGGGAGGGGCTAAAGGCTTCTCCCCCCCCTGGCTCCACCCCCGCCATGCTGCAAAAATGATGCGGACACTCCAGCCGCTCGAACGCACTCAATAAATACACCATAAAATATTCCGCATATATATATTTCATATATATATATTTAAAGAACAACACATTTAAATAGGACAACAAAATAAAAGTCGGCTCAAGAACAATATTTCAAAATTGGATAAGTGTTAAGACAAAACAGAATTATTTTTTTTACAGTTATACTTATTTTGAATCTAAAATAGTTACTGTATAAGAATATCGCAATCAGGCATTACTCAAGCATTATATGTCATAAAAGCAATTTGCAGTTTTCTTTCATGTAGTATAACATATGCAGCATACCAAGGTAAGTGAGGTGCAGTGTTTCGGTTTTTTTTTTGTTTTGTTTTTTTGAGATTTCTTGTAATAGAAAGATTTCACCCCCTGGACTGAAAAGGTACCCACAGAATTACAGACCATTCTCGCTTTTCAGTCGACACCCTACCGGCTCGAGACGAGGATACTGCTGGGCACGCATTCCCTCCAACGGGGGCACAAGACACATGGCAGGGCATTGCTCTAAGATGAAAGAATGCCGTGGGGCTGCTACTAGGGCTGGGCATCTCGAGAAAAGTCTCAATACTGACACTGGCTCTGTTCGTTTCATTTCTGAGCTCCATGTAAAAATGACACTTTCCTGCCTTCTTTCACGCATGTTGCTTTCTCTCAGTGCAAAAATCGAGTATTGCAAAAACTTCTGGGCTGCTTCGAAACTCCAATGTCAAAAAAAAAAAAACCAAACAAGGAGGAAAGACGAGAGATGAACAAGAAAACAACCCCAAGCCGTAACAAAAAGCGAAAAACGCCCA
>VOQJ01004351.1:7817-22602 GCA_015052665.1 Apistogramma diplotaenia
AACATTATGACGTGTGCCTTATTTTAACTGTTTTCATACATTTACAGTTATAGTTGAAGACATTTTTAATTAACAGCATTTCCAGTATTTAGTATTTGAAATACTCAGTAGCAGTGAAACTATTAATCTGGTTATCTTTCAGGCATTTATTATAAATATTATTTTTCATGACATATGTTCTAGTAGATTGTGTTTTCTGCAAAACGCAATGTTGAAGAACACCTCCCATTTCCCTTTTAAATGAATCGTGCGAGTACATGTTGGGTCCACTCAATCCCATACAATTCAAATAAATGAAAAAGACAAGTCTGTCTTTGAGAGAACTCTGTTAGTGCTTTTCACAATCATACACCCATAAACAGGAATAAACTAACTGTAATAAACTGTACCTGGGACCATCTTTTTTTGTTCCTGATGCACGCTTTGTCTTTTAGGTGAACATAGAGCATGTTGCCTTCTGGCAGAACAAACATCAGCCTGCCACCGTAGGGGGTCTCAATGATCGACACATCATCAGGCTCTTTGTTGGTAAACACCCTGAATGGAAAGATGCGTAGGTGCTTAGTTAGAAAGAGTCATATATAGATGTGTAGACATACATTTGATAGCGGGATAATCTCACCTATAAACCTCAATGACAACTCGAGTCAAGTCATTAACATAAGAATTAACCAGCCTCTTCCCTGTGGCCTCATCAGTCATGAAGGCATCGTCGACGTAAATGTGGCACTCAAATTCAAAACAGTCCTTGTGCTCCTCTTTTGGATCCCCTCGATAACGGTCCAACCTGAAACAATAACCGATGCGTGTAGCAATACTGCAAAAACCTTTTCATTTAGGTCTTTTTGTGTGTGTGTGTGTGTAAACAGGAAATGCCAAGAATGACAGGAACATTTATTTTTAAAGGTTAAGTAGCCTAAGCACTTGGGATTTTAAGCTCTTGAATATATTAGGTCATAAGCTAATGAATTTGACCTTTTATTTACATTTTTAAGAACCACTTTACATCAGGCCAAGAGGCTTAAAAAATTAAGAGCTAAAAATTCCACCTGTGTGCTGACACCTGCCTGGTGAGAAAGTAAACAGGTGGAGGTGAATCAAACCAAGATTTTAAATACACGTAAAGGAGAAATGAAACCAGTGCTGTGTGATGCTAGCACACGTGCGTTATTGCCATCAGATTTACATAGCTGTGCTTTAAAGCGTACTTATACATTTTACTGGCTCTAACCTGAACATGGAGGTGAGAATCTTCAGCATCTCGTCGTAGGTCTCGTGCCACATGGTGGCGCAAAGATAGATCACACACTTCTGCATTTCATCATTGCTGTCGAGGAGAGGCAAAGGGACGAGTTGTAGGAGAATTTTAAAACATTTCATGCTGTGAACGTGCACACGTCTTGGAAACATCTGCTATGGAGGCTCATTAATGTTACACACCCATTGTGGCAGTGGTTTCATAAAATATACACACATGCAGCTGCAACAGATTTGGTAATGTGAAAAGGTGAGTTTCCAGTTTTTGCTGTGGTTGTAAATGCTCTGGTGGAAACACCCAGTTTGTATGAATTCAGCTTCAAAAGCATATACTGGACACACACTTCAAATAAATTCTGCACTGCGTCTGCATTTCCTATTGGAGAAATATTTGTGTCTCTACTGCATTTGCACACACTTATCACCCTTTGTGAATTTTCTTTATTGTGTTTTCAATCTCCCACTTAATTTACGCCCACACAGAAATCATTTTCAACAGGGAAGCTATTCTCAGATCACACTCACCTTTCTTGGGTTTTGGCTTTTGGTACTTTCATCTTGGTGTTCAGCAGAAGCGACAGATCAATGAAAGCAGATTCGTACAGTCGACGAACAAAGAGCTGAGACGTCCTTTCTATACGCTGGACCTAATGGAAGGTACACCACAGAAGTATGTAGCTGTATTTCTTTTTTTTAATCTGATCATAAAAAAATATGTGTCGATATGTCGTGGTATGAAGTCCAAATGAATCTTTCGAATATATGAAGATTGGAAACTAACGTTAAAAACATATTTTTAGGGATTCGGATCATCTAAAACACATTTCCTTGCTTCTTATATGTGCTCAAGTGCAGGTGCATATGTGTGTGTGTGTGTTGGGCTTTTCCTGATACCTTGATTTTCCATACATAGTAGGTAGCTGTGACAAAGCCTGACCACATGCACACTCCCTCCAGTGCCAGCATGGAAAAAGGCCATTGGAAATAGTGGCTGTAAATCAAAAGGTTTGTAAATATTTTGAGCTAAGCACAATTATCTGTATATTGGTTACTTTATATATATTGCTATAGGATAATGCACAGGACATTTTTTTCATTAAGTAAATGTATAAACAACCAGGCTGCTTGTAATGTAATTAAAAGTAATCACTCTAAGTACTCGGGTGATACTTTTCATTCACACATTTATCAGCACACAAACACACCTGTTCAGCGAGGTTCGACACATGCTCCTGGTGAGCTCGAGCAAGACCACGGATGTTGTGTTCTTGTGGCTCAGAAAGACCAAGTTGTTGCAAAACTCTGCAATGAAAGCAAACATTTTTTTCTGCTTTGTTATGAGCTGTTTAAATGATGTATTGCCTCTGAAGGGTCACGGTGGAATATTGATCTCATTTGACATGATTTTGCAATACATTTTGCAGTTCCACTGATCCACAGGAATATTACAAAACGTATTGTGGTCATAGCATATCCCCCCGGTCACCACGTACACAATTCTTGTAGTTGTGGTCAGATTTGCTTGTAGTGAAGCAGGGATGTATCCAGTAAGGACAACAGAAGGGTGTCTACTAATAATTTATCATTATAGATAAACCTACTCATCAGCATGCCTGTATGAAATCATGTCCAGCTGTTAAATCAAACTGATATATCAATAATCATATTAAACACATGATTCAGAAAGGGTCTGTTCTGCATAGGAGTACTTTTATTTTTGGTACTTTAAGTATATTTTGATGTTTACTTATGTACTATTTGGCTACTTAAGTAGACACCACATTTCAAAATCCTGGCAACACCCCGTGAAAATTATAAAGGGAATCCAAAGTATATTGTGAGTCACATTGTATACAAGGTAGTTCAATGTCACTTGACCTTGTCCTTATAAAAAATGATATATAATGCCTATAAAACTAACAAAAAAGAAAAGAAAAGAAAAAAAACCCTCACCTAAGATGTTGCTTCCTTTTGTGACACCTGCCAGTTGATCTGCCTGTGTTACAAAAAGTACTATTCCTAGCAGTAGCATTGCAGGTCCTGTGCAACACAGTGGTAGGGCAAAACTCATCCTGACAGCATGAATCTTACAGGCCACCACCCCGAACCAGTGGCAGGCTGCTGAGCAGAAGGCCTGGGACAGGAGATAGAGGAAATATTTATTAGACCTATTTTAATCAGAGGCACACAATTAAAAATTTAATGCAGGCATTTGCTCAGACTGCAGTACCGCCAATAAGATGTGTTTCTGAGCCAATTAAGACATGTCTTGGAAAGAAAAAAAAATGAAGTGCATAAAAGTGCTTTAGACTTCAGAACTCGGATCATAGTTGGAACATGTGATAATTATCATGCCTCAGGCAAGTAAGCAGTGGATACAGAGACTCCTGACAGATTAAACCTGCGGCTACTAAAGAATGAGTGTGAATGAGTTTTGGTCGACTTCAGTAAGTTTTGCAATATTAAATAATTAATCCAGACTAAACCAGCTGTGAGCCATCAAAAGTAAATTATTAAATGTAATAATGGAATAAATGTTTTTCTGCTAAATCACCTTCAGACACAGTTTTGTCTGCTACATGCAGTGATAAATCAGATTCTACACTTATGGCATTTATTCTTCCTACAGTCATTATATTACATGTTCCATGAGCCCAATTAAATGATGCCATGTCTGTTTTACTCTTTCATCTCAGAGATTATTTGACTTTATTTGTACAAAGACATAGGCTGGATGTTTTCCGATTGTTTGGATGTCTATGTTTACTGTGCACCCATAAACTGTAAAGCTAAGAAGCACACTTAAATATTTTATTTTTTTTATCATATTCTATGAAAGTCAGAATTCTTAGGGAGCATCTCCCCAAGGGAATCAAAGGAAAAAAAATTCTCACACACTCTACTGCTTATATACCTCACCTGTCTCTGTGTCAGTGTGAGTTGGTTCTCTTCCTTCTACTTACTTGTAAGAAAAACACTGCTAGTCCTGTTGTCAGGAGCTCCTCATTCTGCAGGTTGAAATCTGACCAGACGATGTTCTTCGCAATAAGCACATGGTAGATCAGGTAGACAGCCCCTACAACAGAGAAAGTAATGCTGTATTCTTGCTAAATTTAAAAATCAACCCCTCCTACATTTCAGGATAATTTTGAAAATAATTTATTCCACAGTAAAACAATATTTTCTAACTGTTCTTTGTTTGGTAGAAAGCAAATGTTGTTACAATAAGGAATATATTGATTTTGAAAATGCTGTAAATAATGAGAGTGGTAACTTTCCAAATTCCACAAAGACAGAAGAAACAGTTTGATCTGTAACATGTACCGAGATTCAGCTCAGCTAACACAGATCTGTACTGTACCTCCGGAGCTACTGTGGGTTGTCCACCAATCACAAGGTTGGTGGTTAGCTTCCTGCCCAGTCTACACGGTGAACTATACTTGTGCTCTTAGAGCAGAAAAGCACTACGTGAGTGTCAGTGCATTTACCATCAAATTTGGCATAATAAATATAGATGTTAAAATAAGATGTAGTGTGCTCATTTTATTAGTTAAGAGAGAGACGGGGTTTTTAACTAAATAAAAGAAAAGTGGAATAAATTGATAGTGGTGCGCTATGCAGAATAAAAGGCTTAGTTTTACATATATTGAAAATAACAAATGAAGAATTCATCACAGCTGGAGAACATCCTCCGCAACCCATCTGCACCCCTGACATCTCAGAAATCTGTTTGTTCTCCAGTGAATATGGGGGATGAGCTTTTTCATCATGCATCCAAAGCAGTTATGTTGGATGATGACAATATACTACAAGAGCGTGTGTAATTTTGCCAGCATGTTTTTTTTTTCACCCTTCTTTGCGTCAATACAAACATTGTTGCCAAATAATTACCTATCACCACTATCCTCAGAATGCTGCTGATGACAAACACAAAGTCTCTGAATCCTTCCAGTTGAGACAAAGTGTCCTGTGGGGTAAGAGATGAAAAATAGGATGCTCACTGATCATATCAAATAAATAATTCTCCTCATCATAAACACACAGGCTTGGAAAAGTTAAATAAATGAAATAAGTTAAATAAGTTTATGAAACTCCGTTATAGAAAAATGGCAAACCTGCATGCGGTTGGCTGCTTGTATTGAATTTTCCCACCAGCACAGAGAGATGAGTAGGGAAGAGAAAATTCCAAGTCCCACGAAAACATAGCAGTCGGAGCCCTGTCTGTCCACAAATGATGTTACACGGACATAGTAGTCAATTCCCAGGAGGCAGTAACCTGTTGGTCAAATTTGTCAGTTAATAAATGCATACCTAACTTCACTTCTCTTTTTCTTATATCACTCTATGCCATGCTGCCACTTCAACAATGCAATATTTAAAGTAGTTGTCAATGATTTACCCTGGTTGTTGACTAAAAAAGAAGGTGAATTCCTCCGTTATCAATGCTGCCACCTGGACAGTTATTTAAACACGTAGAATGCCACAAAGTCAAGACCAACAGGTTGGTTCTTTTACTTTCTGACAGAATGCTAATAACGTCCACTTGTGGTGACCTTTTTCTTTTTCCTCTCTATAGTTCTGTTTAGCCACTGGCATCATTTGCCTTTGTGTAATCGTTAGCTTGAATGTAACCAGAGATGGGATGTCTGATGTAAACCCCACACTTCTCTTTGTATATATTTTGTCTTTATTGCATTTTCTGCTGCAGTATAATTGGACAAACAATTTAGTTCTATACATATGTTTCTGGGAGATACACTAGTATCTTGTTACTTAGGTGGTTGTCCATCCCAATGTCAATGACGGGGCACCTATTAAGTTTATTTCCAGCTCCATATTTTTATTCTTGGACTCTACTAGAGAAGCTTTACAGTTCTAAAATAATCCCTGTTTATCTCACACTAGGATGCCCTCTTTCTTTTACCTTAATACTCAAAACTTTGGCATTGTTTAACATGAGCATCATTGCAACACTGTATATGTATAGAAGAAAATATTTACATTGAAGCTATAGCTTTTTCAATATTTATACAAGTTCTCTAAAAATGTGAGTTGGTGGTATAGTTTTAGTAATCAATCATAGACCCTGAAGCCTGCAGGCTACATGCAGATTTGAATCTGAAAGCTCTTGACAGCTAACAAATTTTACATCATTTATCTGAGCTGGTTGTTGTAATGAGGGTGGCAGAGTTACTGAGTCAGAATTGGGTAAACAAGAGAACAATGAAAAGATAGCTAAAAAGAGCTGACTGACAATTAGAAGCAGATCAGTTCAGTCAAAACCTGAAAACACTAATTTTGACTGACAACTGTTAACATAATTGGGAGAGATGGAGAAAAGTGAGGACTGTGAGGTAAAGGAGCACTATTATATTAGATTTGATTTTCATGGAGCAGATGACAGGTTTTGTTTTTTTCACTACACTGAATCTGTGAATATCAGTGGATGACTAATGCTGAAAAGAAAGCCAGGGAAACAGTCTCGCAGATAGAAAGTAATTTAAAAAAGAGTCACCAATAGCGGTGAGAATGAGGGAGCAGATTGGGAAGACAATTTTCCAGGTATCTCGCTGTAGTCTGAAGACTATCTGCATAATTGCAGACACAATGCAGACTCCTCCACTGATGAAGAGATTAGTCAGGATGTCAAACTGAGGCATAACGACCAGCACGAGGATTGACGTTCCAAGAGACACCAGGCACTCAATGACGCAAATCTGGAAAAGATGTAAAACCAAAATTATGCCCCCACAAATGCAATATTTCTACTGGCTACGGATGAGTGAAATTGATTCTGTCTTGTCAAGTCAGAATAATACGACAAATGTGGTGATTTTGGATACTTTAAAATCATCGTTCATTCATAGGTTCAGTTTTGGCAATAGTTATTTCCACACCCAACTTTTTGTTGGTGGTTTGTAAAGTTATGAGGAAATTGCAAAGAACCCACAAAAAAAAAATCACTTAAATAGGATTTTATATACATATTTTTTTTTCTGTTGTCTTGCATACAAAGCTGGTGGCAGTGTAGAAGTGCAGAAAAACATACAAATGCCATGATCTTCATGTTGGGTGGTACAAAGCTCTTGAAGGCGCATCGCCACAGTGATTTCAAAAAGACCAGGAAGTTGGGGAAGACCAGGCAGAACATCAACATCAGCATGTAGAACTGTTTTTCCTTCGGAGTGCGCAGGGACGTTGGACTGGACAATGCTGACAACACCAGTAGGGAGCCCTGAGTGGACACATGATCATTGCGTTTTAAGAAACTTATAATTGTTCAACTTTATATTGTTTTTTTCCCAGTGGTTGGCAGGTTGATACAAGTTATATAATAAAGGTTTGAGAAGTTTCCAGGAAAAACAGCCAGATGGGGACTGGCAATAAGTGAGAGCATGAGAGATAAAACAGCACAAAGACATCGTTGGGTACAAAGGCATTCGGTACTGTAAACTCTGCCCTACCATAAACAGCATGAATGTTGTTCATGTAACTTTACAATCAGGCAGGCAGAGACAGATAAGGCTGTTTTCACATGTTTTGCACCTTTTTTGTAACAGAGTTCTTTGTTGAGACGTCGAAATTTTAATCACTGCACCAAAATCATCAAAAACCCCACCTGGATTTAAAAATTCCAAATCAATTTTAATCAAAGACAGTTTGTTTGAATATTTTCTTTTTGTTGTTTATTCATGCCTGACCCAGTATTAAATATGCAGTTTAAAACAGTATTTGGTTTCCTCATCACTAAATTCCTCAGCAATAACAGCTGTTAGACCACAAGAACTGATACAACTATAGTGCTGCACTTGTTTTTTTTGATCAGTAACGTTTCCTTTACTTGTTTTTTCCCATTTCAAAATGCTAAAGTGCCAAAGTTAAGTATTTAACATCTAAATTGCCAGTAAGACTCATAAATACAACACATTTTTGAATAAAATGTATTTAAACCCCTTATCATTACACATATAACACATGTAAGTTTTCCCCATAAAATAGTTTTAAGTCCGATACCAATATTAAAAAATCTTATATTTTATCTTATTTTTTTTCAGTCTGTCTATGAAAGAAAAACTTGTACACAGATTTTTATCCAACACAGGTAATTTTGGTGTCTTCAAAGTGAATGATTTTCAGCCAGTGCTTGGACTTTATGGTGACACCTCTACCTCTGTTGCTCAACACCAGTGATAAATAGAAGATAAAAAAAATTCATAGATAGAAACAGATAATCTGATAAATACACGATCCCACCTTAGCAAGAACAGCAGAGGTCAAGACTGCAATCCCCACAAAAACAGCCACCAGATGCTGGGCGAGCTGAAAACATCTTTTCTTCTGTTCCTTCTCAGCTCCTGCGGGATTCAGCTGGAATGGATCCCACGTATCCCTGAGAAATACACAGTGACGGACCATGAACGGAGGAAACTACAACTGCATTTTAATAACGTGCAAAGAAAATGTCTCTTTACTACATGACGGAGGATGAATACGGGAGGATTTCTTTTGAAACATGAAACTCTGTAAAAGAAAACACCATTTAAAAAAACTGCATTTTGTATTTAATTGTGTACTTTGTCTAATATTAAAATGAGTTTGATGATCAGAGGAAATCTGGATGGGGGCTAAAGTTTTTTCACAGCACTGTATCCGGGCACAATTCTTTTGCACGGTCATGTTCGTGTAAATGAAGTGAGTAAACAACATTTATTAGTCAGTTACTGCAGAGAAGTTGTTACACGTAAATGTCATAAACTAGTTTGGCACTTTGTTTGTGACATTCTTTGCATGAACCTGGCACAAGGAAACCAAGAAGACTAAGTGAAGCTTCTTAAAATATTACATATCAAACTACTGATCGTTATCAGGGTCTGTTGGGTGTTGGTTAGATCTAAATGGAGCTCAGCACGAAATGATGAGTCCCCTGTTTCCTGCCATTATAAAACAATTCTCAATACAGACAGTACTTTTCATCCAAAAGGTCAGAGTACAGTTTTTATGGGACACCATTCGTATAACCCTTCCAGAAACTTACAATACGCTGCTTCTTGCTCTTGCTTTTTTCTCTCTCACGTTTTTGGCTTAGATCTCATTCTGAAATGTAGTGAAAGTTTTTAGCATGAACATGTACAGTGTATGATTTTGGTCGGCGTGTCCAGATTTGAATCTGACTGACACAGAAACAGGCATCTCGGCTGAAAAAGCCTTCAGAAACGCTTTGGGCCATACCTGCACCTTTATACTTGACTAAATGTCATCAGCCTCTCTGAAATCCTCCACTGCAGGATGATTAATGCAGAGCGCAGAATAACTGTCAGGGTGTTGGTTTTCTACCTTGAGATTATGACACTTAATGACACTGTGAGCTTTGACGTTGTCGAAGAAGCAAAAATTCTGGTAATAATCAAGGTGTGGTCAGAACCACAATGGCCACAGTGGTTTTTATATAATACATAGTGATATCAAACTATTACATGTGAAGCTTGACTGCTGATGGCTGGGTGACAGTGACAATATAAACTGATGAGTTTATGGGGAAGCTGGTTTCATGTCATGCTGATTAAAACATGAAGTTCTAATTGTAAATTATGGTCATCGTGAGGAAAGAACGTTATGCTCATTAGCTCGTGCCCTATCAATCACTGATCATTAGCCAAAACAGATCGGCTCCACCAAAACACCAAGATGGTAACAGTGGAAACACTGTCTTCAACAAGCCTTCATAAGAATGTCATAATGATAACAAAGAAAAACTTAAAATATGAATATTTACCTATCTCACTATTTGATTATCCGCAGACTCTAACCTCAAACAGACCAAGCCCAACTTGGTCCCATCACTTGATTCAGGAATCATATTCATAATTGCCTCAGCGTAATTGCCATAAGGCGTGCCCCTGTTTAAGAGCGCACTCGATTACATGGCTCATTAAAGCGCACAAAGTTTTCATTTCAGCTATGCTTTTATCATTAAAATGACAGCAGTTACACAGCTTGGCTGCCGCTGACAGTTTAGAAGCTGGTGTCCTGGTTCACCTTGCTGTGACTGTAATTCGTGAACCCTCCAGTCATCTTACATGACTCACTATATTTGTGTGACATTTAATAAACTGGCCAACAATAAACTGGAATGATTTCTATATAAGCAGTTAATATTTAAAAACTTTATAGACACTAGTCCACACACAACCTTTGGATTTCTGTTGAAGCGCAGACGATTTCAAATGAATCGGGTTGTTTTCCTATATAACTTCATCATCACATAAAGGGCAGAGGAGAAAATGAACTAAAGTCAGAAACAACATTATCTTTTTTTATGTCAGATATACCTACATAGACAATATAATTACAACTGCAGCGTGTATTTAACATTTTAAATGGAGTCTCTAACAGCAGGCAGTAACAGTAAAGATGATATCAGCTACAGTAAGTAAAGTAAAGCACAGCAGTGCACAGAACAAATGAACTGTTTCCTTGGTTGTGAATTATATTAAATTGAGACCTGGTAACACATGACTTTATGTATATGTATATGTATATACATGTATACACCAACACATATCTCACCAACTATTAACCGTGATGGAGAGATTAATAAAACTTGATAGTGTGCCAAGGGACAGGAAATTGAATAGCTGCCTGGTTCAAAGCAGCATGTGGCGTTGAATGTATCTCTGTCTCGTTCTCAGCGCAGCAAATAAGAAACAACTTTAAAGTGCGACGCTGTAAAACGTTTTCCCTCTGCAGCTTGGTTAAAGAATAACCTGCTTTCCCCGAATCACTAACTATCTGACTTCCAGTAAGTTCCTGCTATAAACAGAAATAATCACTATTAACACTTAACATAGACTAAAACTGCTAGGCTTTACTTATTCACTATTGGACAAATTCAATAAAAAGGGCAGGGGAAAGATTTTGGTACTGAAAATACAAACATGCAATGCTTAAAAGATTTATTAGACCACCACACAATGTAGGGTTTATGCTGCAGCTGCCCTAAAGCAACAGTACTGGGAACAACCAAAATCATTTTGAATGTTTCTGTAATGGTGAATCCACCAGTAGGTGTGAGCTTTTTAATCAGAATTTTGCTTTAAATGCTAAAATATAATTATTGCTTTTATCCGTGACTTTTCAAATGTACTGTAGTAAGCACAAACAATAGTAAAGTATGTTATTATTTTTGGATTAAGATGCCAAATTACAGTTATTTACTTTCAGTCCTGAAAATAATTTTTGTAGTTTTCCGACTTCTTAAGAGTCCAAAATTAATCAAATTTTAGTATTAAAAAAATACTAAAATTTGATACTGACAGGTGGTCTAATAAATTTGTAAAAAAAAATGGTCGCCCAACAAGTTTTGGTGTAAACCTATAACCGAGGAATATAGATATTACTTTTGATTTAACAGACATAATTGTGCAGTTTCTTTTTTATTCCTATTTTCTCTCTCCCCCCCCACTTCAAGTTATCATGCTTCCACAGCACAGGGCCAGTTTTATTAAACACTGCATGGGTCACAAAGCATAGAAGCCGCTGCGAGGAAGATGGATTTCTACTGCCTACAAAGAAAGTGTCTGCAAGACCGCTTTTTTCCCCTCCATTGTGTGTATTTGATCAAGCAGGTTAATTAAGATCAAAGCGTGGTTGGTGGACTCGTGGCCTGTCACTCATATAAATGTGATTTCCATATTTAAATTCCTCTCATGTCACATATTATGCTAAGTTTCACATCTGTGCCATTAGTTGAAGCCGAAATGAAACCACACAACCTCATGATGCAACACGCACACATTCCTGAAGAATTGTTACCTGTGTCTTCCTTCCCTTTTCTTTCCTCTTTCTTTCAGATCCTCCATTGTGCTTATCTATTCCACTGCATCAACCAGGGACCTGAAATACATGACAGTTTTAATAAAACGTATTATCTGCTTTTCAAGTTAAAACATGTGTAAATGACAGAGAAAATTATTTATTTAAATAATGTTCGCATTGACATAATTGACACGTATCTAAATGTAAGAAAATAGCACTACTGTACCTTGATGACTGTCCTATGATGAGATGGTTTACTTAAGTCTCCACCACTTAAAAAAAAAAAAAATCTGCCTTCGGTGCCAGAAAATCTGTTCTTAAACCCAAACACCAGCTACTGCGTTAAAATGAAAAACATCAGTAAAATGAAGCAAAATGCCAAATCAAGACTCCACACAGGCTTTAAATTCAGTTTCAAAACGCCTGTACTAAAAATTGTCCCGATCCAGCTGCTTCACTCTGTTGGTCTGTCAGGCAATTTGTCCTTTGTTCATCTGATTTGTTTTGTGCCTTATCACAGTTTATGACAGAAATACTCATACAGACAGTAAGGCCCAGCCCACACTTGCATGTGTTCTGGTGAGCATAGTTTATAAAACCTATGGAGACCAGGAAGTGTGGATGTGGATTATGCAGGTATTGATAAGTAACCATGAGCAAAGGTTACTCTAATCGCTCACCATAAGTAAGCTAATGTGACTGGGAATAACTCGGGGCGTGCGTGTGATGGAAACTAATCAAAGTTCGTCACTGATCAGAAATCTCTGGCTATCTATCCGGTTTTCATGAGGGGCAGTAAAATGGTACAAGGGTCATTTACACTGACACACACACCCAAATGTGGACTCTAACTTCCTCATGCTTCTCACACAGCTGCTTGTGGTTCACTGTTTAGCTGCACACACAAACACTCTTAAGTAATTGACATACTTAGATTAATTGAAGATAACACTGAGAACTAGAGGGGCAATGCTAATTTTCCAGGGCCTCATCTAATCACTGCAGTACATTAGATGAACAAATACAGGCTTAGTACAAATGCCATCACTGAATATGACTCCAAGATGTCTTCTTTAGTCTTTTGGAATGAGTTTTGTGTACTTATTAGAGTTAGACCTGAATATTTAGCTATTTTTGGCCCGTTCTTATTTATTTTGTCTGTATTTTAGTAAAGGGATTATCTCTGCTATCGGCCCTCTCACTGACAGCAGAGATCACCTGCTCCAGTTCCTCTTAATGTAGCAAATATAAACAATCTTAATTTTTCTGGGGCCTGAAGTGATCATATTTAGAAAAAATAGCTGGAGTGCCACATTTTCAGCTAGCTTGATAGATTGGTCAGTGAGCTGCATCCTTACTGCAGCCTGATCTTACAGACACAAATACCCGCTAATTAAACCTAAGTAACAGAATAAGAAAATGCTAGAATTTCACTCATCAAACTGAAGCACAGACTTTTAGGGCAGACTGTCTTATTCAAATTTATTGAGGTGAGTAGATGAAAGTGATGGCTACAAGTGCTTGTGTCTTGCAGCCACGCCCCTAACTTCAAACAACTGAGTTAAAAAAAAAAAGAAAAAAAGTTGAGCATTTTACAATGAGAGCATACATGGACTGAATCCGATTCGGAGCCAACTGCAGGAACTGCAGTTTTTGGCACCTCCGTGTTCCTTTTTCTTATTAGTTGTTACCGCAGCAACAACTATTCCTCCTGGGGTGCACAAATATAAACAGTACGAGCCATTCCAACTGTCAAACTACAGACGATCGACAAAGAAACTGAAAAGAACACAATGAAATAAAAACTGGCTGACGGGCTAGTCTAAAAAAGTGGAATCATAAAATCCACAAACCAGCGGGTGAGGTCATGATGGTGGCTGCATGAATCTTTTATATACACCGGCCTCATATGTGAATGGTGGTCGTATAAACTGCATTACACATAACTGGTAAGCAGGAGCCCAGTAAATGTCTAAAATACTGATGTTTATCTTGTACTTGTTGTAAAGCTTTCATCTAAAGCTCAGCCTGCACCACAGGACCCAGTGAGATGACTATGAGATGACTGTTGTTGTGACACTCAATTATATTCTAACTAAACCTAAACACAGATTGATGTTTTTCACACTCGGTGTGTTCAGCATTGGCAGTCCAGTTTTCAGTCTCATTTGGGCCCACCACGGTTCAAAACGTACCATTTTTAGAAATGCGTAACAGCACGGAGCTTCTTTCCTTTTTGCTGGACTTGTGTGAAAGTCTGTGTGACTGCTACCACTGGGTGTCACTACAGGGCTTTGTGTCTATCCGGCGCTTATGCTTGAAAGGTTTTCAGTTGCGTGTGTGTGTGTGTGTGTGCGTGCGAAGAAATGAATTTAATCCTGAATGTTTGTTTGGGTCAATAGTTTCTCCATGCCACTTTCATCTTCATGTGTTTTTTATGTATTTGTGCAGCTATGAAGCCATGTACTTGCATGTTAATGTGTCTGTGTGTCCGTGTGCATTTGGTCCATATGTATGTGTAGTGTGAGCTCAAAAGAATGTGTCTGTCAGTTTGTGGACTCTCATTAAGATGCTTTGCCAGTGCATAATAAGCTGGCCATATGGTCAACATGGCAAAGGCATCTCTTCCCCCCCCCCCCCCCCCCCTTCTGGGGGGGGGGTGTTGGGGCAAAGGGGGCCCCCAAAAAAAGAAATCACGCAAAAGGAGGGGGGG
>VOQJ01004352.1:7491-20396 GCA_015052665.1 Apistogramma diplotaenia
CAAATGCTCATCAGATGTTAAAATTTCTGCCAGTGTGTTTTTGTGATGTTCAGCTGTGAAAAAAACTGATAGCATCGCCCATCATTTAAACCAGTTTAATGTCCTGTCAAAATCTGAGTTAACATAAGAGCTGCAGATCAGTCATTTAGTTTCTTCTTCTCAGTGCTGCACTTCATGAGTGGCTTTTAACTTCCACACACAAGCCCATCTGTCTATGCTGACCTAAAGTGAGTACTGGAAATTGAAAAGATATCCATTCGGCATCACTCACTCCTATTTAGGTTTCTTTGGGTCCTCATAAACTATACACTATGCCTAAAGGCAACTCATAGGGTCTTTTCTGGTGCTATATTGGACCCGTGGGGGCACTGAATACGTGCACTGAGGACCAGAAAAAAAAGTGTTAACGTCTGCAAGAAAGACCATATGTTCACATCAGCTGCAAGCAGATGTTAAAAAAAATCAGGGTGGGAGGGGGGGAAAGTGAAGGCTGCTGTAAAATTAAGTGGAAGCAAATTAGCACAAATTAACAACAGGACATTGATTTTTAGCTCTTAAAGGTTAATGTGGTTTGTGACTCTGCTGTCTGAGAGACAGTCCAGGGAGAGAAAGCGAACCAGCGTGGAAGAAGAAGGAGGAAGAAAAGCAATATGCTTTCATATTATCTGGAAGGAGAAAAAAGATGGGCATAGGAGGTCAAATAATGTAGTAATGAAATAAAGAACTGAGACAATCACAAATTTGTAATAAAGAAAGAACAAAGGCAAAAAGGAAAGGAGGTAAACTGATGATCCTCTTTGTTTTGGATTATAAACTTAAGTTCAGATAGAATTAAATTCTAGTTTAAATTCTACTTTGTTGACTTTTTCTGTGAATATCTGTGTCATATAACCAGTGACAACAGTGATCTTCTCTGTTCAGACTATTATAACACCAGCAAATAAAATTCAAACCTTGGACCGAAACAAAGAAAAGTATTATAAAATGTTCAATGGTGTATTTTTATTTAGTGGTAGTTCACTCAGTTTGATAAAGATTTTTTCTGAGGAGACATCATCAGCTAACTACCATGAAGGGAAACTTTTTGAGAAGCCCATCTTTGCTGTAATTTCATTTTTAACAATGGAAACTTCTTCCTTTTAAAAGGGAGTTTTTCTTTTCCACTGTCGCCAAAATGCATTGCTCCTCCTGAATCGGAGGTTCGCCTAATGGATGGATCCTCCTTTCCAGCAAACTGGCATAGACCGTACTGGGAAGCCTGAGGAATGTGAGCCCCCAATAGCTGGAGCACACCCTCTGGTCCCCCTTCTCTGCCAATCCAGTGGCACTGCCCCAGATCTCCATTTGACGTTGCAGAGGCGTGGCAACCAAGGCAGCGCTACAATATCGAAGCCTTCAGGAACTCAGGGTAAATCTTGTTCACCCCAGGGGCCCTTCTACCAAGGAGCTGTTTAACTACCTCAGTGACATCACTCCCAGTGATGGGCAAGTCGTCATGTCAGTGGAATTAAGGAGGTCCACAAAGTATTCTTTCTGCTGCCCAACTATAGGCTTGGATTGAGAGGAAGGAGAAAGGACAAAAGATGGTATAGTAGAGAGAGACAGAGTTTAATAATTGCTAATAATATGGGGGAAATATGGTTTCTCTGTCTAGTCTCTGTCAGTACTCTCGGTCCAGCATTTTGGATCACCTGAAGGCTTTTCAGGGAGCTTATATGGAAACCTGATAGTAGTGAATTACAGTAGTCCAGCCTAAAAGTAATAAATGCATGAAGTAGCTTTTCAACATCACTCTGAGACAAGATATTTCTAATTTTAGAGCTATTGCACTTGTACAAGAAAGCATTCTTACATATTTGTTTAATATGTGCATTTTAGGTCCTATCCTCTAAGGTTCCTCACAGTGTTACTGGATGCCAAGGTACTGTAGCGGGTCCAGACTATCTGGTTCGACACAGTGTTTTTAAGATCTGTAGGGCCAAATCCAATAACTTTAAGAAACTCCCGCAGTTTAACTAAATGGTGTGTGTCATCTGGCTTCATGGATCGATAGAGCTGGGTGTCATCTGCATAACACTGTAAAAGTATGTGATACCTAATAAGAATACTGCCCAAGGAAAGCATGTATAACAGCATGCAACAATTACCGTAATAACCCTATACTGGCTGTGTGGTGGAATTTCTCAGCTTTCAGAAACAATTGGAAATTTTCCATAACTACGGTAATCAGACGTGTTAACCAGCTGTTCACGGAAAGTAAGGACAGGTCACAGGTCACAGGTGCATCAGCGGCGCTCGCCGTAGCTTAGGGTTAAGCTCTTTAATAGGAACAGGTTATACGATACCGTAGTGTGATCCAACACCAAGGGAAAGCACCAATGATGGATTATTATAAACTAGATCTGTGATCAGTTGTAACTTGGTTTGATGGATTACTTGCATTCGTCCTTTATAAGACATGCCCGGGGGACTCTGGATGGAAATAGGTAGTTTCACGACAATCTGGTATATTGATGATTTATATTCTTATACTGATGGTCATTACTATGCATTACTCCCATTAAATAAACAAATACAGAAGAATAATAACAAAAGATTGATGGATGACACTGCTTTGGGGTATCATTCATGTGTGGAGTTATGCAATGGAGAAGAAAGAATGCTTGTGTTGGAGTATAAAACATAGTGACAAAATGCCAGTATTTCACTTGATTTGGTTGATTTTAGAGCATAGGAACCAGATACAGCTTACACACTTTCTAGACACAGATAAGTGTGTGTTAGGTTAGCACAGTCTAGTAACATTAGAGCTGGATGGGATGTTCTGTTGTATGTGGCGCTTTAGCGAGTGTAGTGTAGAAAAGCACTACATAAGAACCAGTTCATTTACCATAATGTTTGCTGCCTAGCTCCCATAACGTTATCATTTTATTATTAGCTGCTAGATCCCACCTAAGTAGCTTTTGTGGGTAATTACAGCCAGGTTAACGTTTATGGTAACTGTTTAATGAGAGCTTTACTGACTTCTTAAAATTCCTCATAGAGATAATTTTGAGTTTTGATTAGTACGTAGCTCGAGGATCAATGTTTCTGACAGGCCTTATGGAACTGAAAAATACAGGTACCATTGAGTTTCAGAATTTTAGTATTGTTTTGGCGGATGTTGCTATGGAACACATGATCGGCATTCACTTGACTCAGTGCTTACAGGCATTACACCCAACAACATCCACCAGGTACCCTTCTTACCCAAATATTGCTGATATCAGGCAGGGAGTTGTCTGCCTCCCACCAACAGGGGGTGCTAGTGTTTTATCTTTTTATTTTGCATGCATTATAATAGCCAAAAAAGAGAGCTGTAAGCGAGCCAGGAAAAAGGAAATGGATCCTTGATGGTCAGTTTTGCTGGAGTGTTTGAAATGTGCCTCAATCTGCATCCATCCATCTTTGCTGTTTTGTGGAAAGCATCGTAAGTGTTTAGCACATCTTCAAGCAGTGTTATTACTTTTTTTAGTTTAAAAATGTTTAGGATTATCACAGTTAATGATGTTTACATTGCTGGCATGGTTACATAGTGATGCTGTGTGATTTTGCAGTTTGCATCATTGCACCCTGGTTTGCTTTTGTAATGAATATGCAGCTATGCTTTGTTTGTAAATTTCTCCATTATGGGTTGATTGCACAGCACCTATTCAATTCAGTTCAATTCAATTCAATTTTATTTATACAGCGCCAAATCACAAAAAATAGTCGCCTCAGGGCGCTTTTTATTGTAAGGTAAAGACCTTACAATAATTACAGAGTAAAGTACTCTGGTTTATGTGCTCTATGCGGCTCCGTTTGTTTTCCACATATATGGGACTGGTTGGAATGTGTAGTATTCACACCACAAGCAAGCGTGTGAAAAGTGTGTTTTTCTTGCGGTCTCAGTCTGTCATCATTTGAAGGGAAACATCTCAATGAAGAAGACAGCACGCCTGTCATTTGTCGAAGAGTTTTCTGTCTGTTTAGCTGTATTCAGGTCAAACAGTGAGAACTTTAACCCTTTATAGGGTTGTTCTTGATTGTGACATTTTTCAAAATGTCTGATGCTTTTTCTGTAGTTAAAGATAGTCAGGTTTGGGGTGGTGTAATTGGGGTGGTGTAATTATACCTCTTGTTCATACTGGTCCTTAAGACATCCCTTTGTTATGTGCAAAGGTTTATGAAATGAATTTGAGTTTCGTCTGCTCTGGGTCTTTCTTTTGATCCTTAAATGAACAACATTTCCTTCAGGCCGAAGACAAACAGACTACTGTGGATTAAATGTCACCAGCTCAACAGAATCTGTGGATGAATAACAGAGTAAAGCCTGAAATTAAGAAAAAAATTACATTACATTGAAATATAGCTTTTAGAGAACAAATAGCATGTTACCAGTTGGTTACTGGTAGCATATCTGACTCTGCCACTTTATCCAAAAATAATACTGTATAACAGTTAATACACTGAACAGCTTTTTTTGCATGGTAAAGATGCCATAATCTGACACAAACATCATCGTATGTTTTGAGGTTCATGTACTACAGTATATTCTTGTTTGTAGAGACACATTCACTGTGTTTAGACGTGTTGCCCAGGCCTAGATTTTTACATAAAGTAAAATGCCATCATTTATATTCAGACCCTTTGCCTGAGGAGAAAGAGAGCAGCACACTTTGTATTTGACACTAATGCACATAAGACACAAACCCATTTTATAAATAATGATTCATCCTTCAGGCTTTCTGCGGCCCTTTGCACTTACTTTGCACTCCTGTGAGATTCACATCTGATTTTTAAAAACATATTATTAAAACATATAAAATGCGTAGTTTTAAGTTCCTATTTGCATTTATACCATACTAGATTTACCACTTTAAACGTTTCTCCAAAGATACGGCGAGGCAGCACCTTTTCACATGCATTCACAATTATATTTAATAATATGACAAAGCGGATTATTCATGCGTTGGCTTACATTCTGGAAAAGACACCATCTAAGAGCTGTATTAGATTTACTGCCATAAAGAATTAATATCATTGTAAAAAAAAAAAAAAGTAGAGCCCAGCACATGCACAATCAAACCCAGTGAGTGAGAAACACAGTAAAATCAAGGCCAAGGAATGGCCACTATGCTTGTTTTTCTCAGGACTTGACATTTAGTTAGAAAGTGTCATTTCATAACATTCACGTAATGGAAATGTCTTTAGTCCTTTGATGTATATAATTGTATTTATAGTTTAGTGGATCTGTTTAATGTTTTTGATACTTGGTAACCAATTTAAGTCCTACATAAATATAATTGAATGGGATTTTATTTTTTCAGATCTGGTGCATTTTTAACATCTACTGGATGGTGCTAGCATTGCATCATCATATCGAAATGATTATATGATAACACACATATACATTTATTTAGGGTGCTGGATCCATGAAATTCAGTAAAAGCAGTAAAAACACACCTGTTTAAATACACTAACAAAGGTCAGATGTCACGAGACATTCAAAGTCCCAAAACATAATAAGGAATGCAGGGACATCCAAACTATGAGCATATCACAGAATAGTATTTATCAGGAAAGATACAAAACATTACAATAAAACATTGTGATAAGTGTAGCCCCACCGACACGTCCGGACACAAACAACCTACAATTATGATCACAATCATTAATATCAAAGGTCACGTGAATATCACAAAGACAACTTGTGTAAACCAGAAAAATATATTCACCAGAAGATTAAAAAATTAAAGACAGCAACATTCCGAGAATAAACTACAACATCTCGTTCAAGTCGACCATAACAGAATATGAAAGTGTCAGTTTGTGAAGTAAAGACGTAACACATCACATAATCACAGATAAGAGCACGTAGGTGACATGAAGTGAACACAAGCCTTTTCTTTTTTTTCTGATGATTTTTTTCTTGTAACTCATCCTTGAAATGTGGTTGAGACTTAAATTTAGGATATTTGGAGCAAAGACAGATTAGCTCATGCAGACTGATGACTTCACCTTTACCAGCTGGAGTCTCTGAACCACACTCCTCGATGCTGTTTGTGCCTTTTGAAGAAATTTCATGGAATTGTCCAAGGAGCAATCTGGGCTGCAGTGCAGTACACGAAGAAAGTTTGCATTCTGATTTCACACAGTGAAATGTGAGTATTTTCTTAGGTCTGTTACTTAGAGCTAACTGTGTGTGAGCATTGCACTGATGCACTCTAAGCACTGAGTGTGCTCACCATGAATGCATTAGAAGAACTACTGCCTTATGTTCTACATACACTTCATGCTTTCAGCTCGGGGAACACAGTGTATCTTCTGTGTAAGTGCAATATCTTTTAGATACCTTTTAATCACTAAAACTACTTATTAAGGTTTAGGGAAAAAAATAATGGAAACGTATCCCAAATACAATCTTTTTCTTTCTGCTGACAAGGTCAAACAGATGCAGTTTTACAGACATGAGCTCAAATATATCCCTGAGTAAACAGCTGTTGTTTTAACACCCTTCAGAAATCTGTGACTACTGTCACTTTCCCGGTGGCGGTCGAGCGGCTTCACGTTTTTCTTTATTTTCAAGCAGCGTTTCAGATTTACGAGCGAGGGTTTTACTGATGCTGACGTAGTATCTGTGGCACATTTGACAAGATGAACTCTGTTAGAGGTGAGCCGCTCCACCTCCTCATACATAGTGAGAGGTGCAGGAGGAGGTCAGGACTCAGCTGAGTGAGTACATGTTTACTGATGGGCCGTGTGGCAGCTCTGTGATGAAGAGATCAGCCATAGAGGGCTCAGATCCTTCTGAGCAGGTGACCTTTCCATCAGACATACAGAGAGCAACAGAGAGAGACAGAAAGACATGAAGATGCTGGAGTTCGAGGTGACATTGACATTTGTACGCTGCAGTATTTTGTTGTGGTTTGTCCTGCTGGGATCTGCCTAAACATCAGTGGAGCACTTGCACAGCAGCAGTTTCTTTCTACACAGTTCATTTTAATATGCATTGTTATTGATACAGATGTGATTAGTAACAATGTTGTTAATCATATTGAACATTCCCCAACAACAACTTGGGCAGGGACCGCAAGGCTTGGCTGTGGGCAGTATTAATGTTATTATTAATAATATAATGACTATTATAGGTGTTCAATCTAGTTTTTGAATATTAACTTGCACAGTCAAGCTTGCTTGAAACAAAAAAAGTACCTGCAGTGTGATGTATGAGTGTCTGAAGTCTGTGATCTCTGTCAGGGACGACAACACAGCGAAGACATGCAGACAAACTGCTGCTGTCTGGGAACCAGCTCATAATGTTCGTAGTGCAGACACAAATGGTTCCAGCACTTGTAAAAGACTTGAAAAAAGTTAAATTTGATAGTTTTTGAATGACTCTCGAGCGTAGTGGATTATACTTTTGCCTAACAAGCAAAAGATCCCTGATTTGATCCTGGGAGGACACCTTATTCCCTTTGGAATAAATTGGCAGCTGAAAGTGGTGTTACAGTAGGTTTTTGAGTCTACATTAACTACTCAAAGTCAACTCAGGGCAGTTTGCATAGTAAGGAAAGTCATGCTTGCTAGCAGTGTATGAAGGTGCTGCTCTCTCAGCTGTGTCAGGGACACACTGTGACCTGAGATCAAACATGACAGCTCAGTGACCAGTGACAGCATTATTGACCTCATATCGCTGGCTCCACCTGGAAGAAGCAACAGAAGAGAGATGTTCATACAGCAGGTGCCTTCAGTGGTGGTAATCTTTCCAAACCCAAAAAGTACTGTAGGTTTTCCTAAAAACAGTAAATGCTGCTGCCTCAAGCTGCTGCAGATGAACTTGACAAAAATACAAAAAGCTGCAGTGAATCCAAATGTTCAAAACAATGAAAGCTGTCTGTGGTTTTTATACTACATTTTGGATACTTTTGTGTCTCCTGTTCCCAGTGAACTGTGCTGGTGCTCCTTTCCCTGTTCCACCTGGCTTGTCAACTAATCAGCATTCAGCCAACATGCAGATGAGCTACACGGTGTTGGGTTCTAGAAGGACTGCACAGGAGGGCTTAAAACCCCCTCTCTGCAGGCAAATACCTATGCAAAGAGGCACAGCTGCAATACAATAAAACAAGCATGACGCAGAGGAGTAGCAGAGGAGCCCGTCCTGAATGACTCCTGGATGAGTCCAGACACTTTTCATTTGTATCCATGTTCTTATTTATTTATTTATTTTGGTCACTTCGAGCAGATTAAACAGTAAATCATCAGGTTTGCCTTCACTTTTACATGTGGTCGAGTGGAGGAAACTTTCCTTTATTCCACTTGGCAATATAGTAAATTACAAAGTTTTTGGCAGGGGCTGTGAGGTTTTAAGACCTAAGATTTATAGAGCTACCTTTTCTCTAGATACTGTAATTTACCTCTTGGGCAACTTCTGAAGTTGCCAAAGTCTCTTCGCCTCTCGCGACTGCCCACTGCCAAAAAAATGACAATGAAATGGAAGTCAGATCTGCCACTGTCACTTGGATTGTGGATTTCAGAAGTTAATAACTGCATTCCTCTTGAAAAGATAATTTATTTCTGTGTGTGTGTGTGCGTGTGTCTGTGTGTGGACCCTTTATTGACTACATGAAGATTGACTGAATGTGTGGTCTCTCTGCACCAAGGTTACACAGGGCTGCTCCACTGTCCTTACAGCTATTTTAACAGGCTTGCTCTTTGTGTATGTCCCTTAACTTAGTTTAGATTAGCTTTCTCAGTGTATTGTGGGAGTTTGTTCAATATATAAAAACCTGTCACATGATTGGTGGTCTGCATGGCTGCATGCTGCACCAATTCCCCTGACTCTAAATCATTTTCATGTTAATGTATATATGAATTTTATGTAATTTTAGAAATGAATGTCATTTGCACAACAAGACCCAGTTGCTTGTTGACAGAGATAGTTGTGGCGTTATTATTCTAGATTACTCGATTTTGATAACTCTGCTGCCCGCCTGTCGCGCAGAATCTGGCTGATGAGCTACACAGTTTCATCAGTATTGTGGCTGATTGTACATGTGGTATTGATGTTGATGTAGAGGCAGGAAAGAAACAAGGCTGGTCTTCTTGACAGTAATTATGTGGAAATGTTCAATTTACTATCTTGTAATTAAATGGCTGCGAAATTTACATTCAGACCATCAAAATAAGAACAGCTCAGTCACTTATATAAGCAAATAATGGGTCTGTGGCTAATGTGGTGAAGCCTCTTCCACTTGAGGCATTCATACATCATTTTGAAGCAGCCTTCAAACGCCCTGTGGTCCATGTCCATTTCTGCAGCTCGGGCACAGTGCTGTGTTCTCCTAAAGACACAACTCTGTAATTCGTTAAAAAAAACAAAACAACTAGTTTAGATTTGTTTTGTGAGTAACTTGTTTGCTAGCACGGTGGCACAGTGGTTAGCACTGTTGCCTCACAGCTAGACGGTCTGAGTTTGAACCCACCTTGGCCTCACTCTGTGTGGAGTTTGCATGTTGTCCCCATGTTTGCGTGGGGTTCCTGCCTGTTACGTCCCCGTAGTCTAGGGGAACGGGGAGTAACATTTGATTAAGGAAAAATAATCGGAAAAAACAAACGGTCGGCCACACAAACACCCTCCACTACGGGAGTAAGCTCCGGAAGCCCGGACACACCTGGCCTGTCCACCAAGTAAGCGTGAGAGTAGCGACGCTCCTGACCGGGAACGCTCGCCAAACAAGAGTGCCGTAACGGAAAAACCGTCGGCCTCGCCGTAGCTCTCACATCTTTCCACATCTCTTTCTCACGCCACGCCATAATTGAAAGTGGAAGCGCACTGAGTCAGCGCCCTTCCGGGAGAGAGGGAAACAAACGCGACCGCGCACCAACACGGCACGCAACCGTAACAGTGCCACAGTCCAAAGACATGCAGTTAGTTCGGTTAGGTTCATTGGTAACCTGCCTTTCGCCCTATGACAGCTGGGATTGGCTTCAGCTCGACACAAACTTGCCCTGTGAAGTAACTGCTGACGCTCCAAGCCATATCTGAAAATCACAAACCATTACATCAATAGCATGCCACCGTGAATCTGCGTGAACAGCTAAAATAACGGGCACATTTTAGCCACTAGGAATACTTGCATGCACACACTAGAGTGTTTTATTTCACAACTTCAGTCTCAAATGACCAAAATCAACCAATTGCAACCCTTGTTAGAGTGTCTGTGGAAAACACTTATGTCTCCTGTTGAGAGCTGGTGGCCACAAGAATTATAGCGGAGAAAGCACCCTTGTAATTCTCTACGTGCTAAAATGCATGCATGTCGTCAGTGACGGAATCACTGAAAACGAAGAAACCGTTATGCATTCATCTTGAGTCCAGGTGTGGCAGGAACAGGCAGTCCTTTAACAATTTTAATAACTGGAATCAGCATTTTAGTACAATTTTACTGCAGCATTGTAGCATGTGCTGCAATAAAACAGAGTGAGATTTTTGATAGTTTATTTTAAAAAAAGGCTGCATGTTTTCTGCACATCAAAAGCAAAACAGTTTCATTAAATAACTACAAAACAAAATCCAACACAGCCAAAGTTTCAAATAATGAGGGCAGTGATGTACAACTTGTCCCTGAAAGAGTGCTTTAAAAACGCTACTGTTGGCTTTGAATGTTGTCAATGAGCGGAAATGTGTAGTATTGGCATATTTTGATTCGTTTTATTATTAGAAGCAGCCGACTGGAAGAAAGCAGGCTTGAAGGAAGCAGGAAAGGACAGCTTGTTTAAAACAAATGATGAACTAAGGTGCTGCACCAGGGCTCATTGTAAGATGAAGATTATTTTAAACTATAAAGTGTGCAAAGCTACTTGAGTTCAAGAATAATAACTGTTAAACTAAGGTGGAAATGAGCTCCTACTCTTCTAAAAATATTCTCTCATTTTACATGTGGTGATGACAATGTCAACCGGGAAGAGTACAGCGAAGGCGCCTAAGTGGGAATTATGGTAACACGTGGATGCAAACCATGTCGGCAAAATGCCATCGGATCCCTATTGTCAAAGGGTCAGGGTTATAATTAGTCACCGGGCTTTGTTCATTAAAAGAAATATCTTCACAATCACTACTTGGCAACTGACACAAGAACAAATGATTCATTTTAGTCATGAACACTTACTTTGACATTTCAGCCAATTGCAGCACACTCCAGGCTCTCGGGGGAGTGTTTTGACTGTCGGCAACCAATGAAAAAGGAAAGCAAGTTATCCACTGTCTGTATAAATATGCAAAGGTTGATATTTGAGAAATTTGTCAAACTCCGTCGGTGGTGGATAAGTAGCTTATCAGCATGCAACTCATCACTTCACTGTTTTCCTATTCAAAACATACCCTTTCCCCAGTCTTTCCACCTCAGTGCATTTCGAGTGAAACTTGTTGAGCCTGCAGCTTGACATTAAAGATTATGGCAGAAGTGCAGCTAATTTTTTATTTTATATTCACAATTTTTTGAAAGACCCATCTTCTAAAGACCAACATGCCCGGGTGTATTGACAGGCTGACCTTCGGTTCTGCAGATAATGAGAGTGAAAACCAAGTAAACAGCTTTCTGCTTTTCTGTTCTCCCAGAGAGACTCCGCTCCATTTTTGGCAGAGGGAGGAGGAGGAATGAGAAGAAGGCTGCTAAAATCTCTGCACCACTCTGCTCATTACTGAGGAAGCAAGGGGGGGTGGAGGAGGGAAAGATTTAGGGAAGAAAGACATACATGCATACAGAGAGACGGACCAAGACTGGGAGAAAAATAAAAAAGGGAAAGGCTGGCGTGTTGCTCTCCACCTCATCTTCCTCTCATCCCTCTATCCCTCATCCCACTTTGCAGAGATTTAAAAAGATGAGATCTTTCAAAGAGGAATAATTATATTAAGCTTTTTCTATGTTGTTATGTTGAGCTGTCGGGGCTTTTCTAAGAGCAAACACAGCGAGGTGAGCAGGCGGGCCGGAGCTCGCCTGGGGAGATTAAAATCTGCAACTGAGGGCCCACCTTGCCGAGAGCTGTCAAATCTGTTTACTGGTTAGCGCCACGGTGACTGGCTGGGGATGCCAGTTTAGTCGCGATGCCACTGAGGATCTTTCTCACTTGTGTTTTTCTCCTCAAATGCTTATCAACGTGTCAGGATACTGGCAGATGGGTGTTTAGTAAGTGGATGGCTCAAATCACAACTGCCGTCCGCTCTTTTAACCCAAAGCTATCAAGAGGACTACAGTTTATTTTTAACATCCAAATGTTTCATCACAAACCTTCATTAAACCACAATCATGTTCATTCTAATGTGCTGTGTAAGAAAATACCACAACTCAAAAAAGCATTATTTAGTCTGTAGGAGAGAGAAGCCCAAATATTTTCTTCTGCTTACCTGTCATAGGACAGCCCATCTGGACAGGTTGCCAGTCTGTCACTGGGCTAACACAAAGAGACCACACTATCAGCGTGTCTTTGGTCTATGGGAGTAAGTACGAGTGAAAACCTATGTATATACAGGGAGAACATGCGAACTCCAGATGGTGAATTTGAACCCAAGACCTTCTTGCTGTGAGGCAACAGTGCTAACCACCGTGCCGCCCTGGAAACTGTAACCATCTGCCATTAAATAAAACCAAATTTATGATGTCGTAATGACGTCATTTTCCATTATAAAAACACCAAAGTAATGGTAGTGATTTATTATTGTGAACACATCATTCCCCGAAAATCTGGTGCCGCTTAAACCAGCTTAGAGGTGACTGACAGCAGCAATCACACTTACACAGCCTAAATGGTGTTTGCTGAAATTAAACCGAGATGGTACATAGTACTCCGTGTCCCGTTTAGCTGCCACAGCCTCGGGCGAGAGTTTA
>VOQJ01004352.1:20416-31943 GCA_015052665.1 Apistogramma diplotaenia
GTGTGTGTGATTTTTAACTGGCACGTCTAAAAAACTGATTAAGGATGCAATCTCTGTAGAAACCACCAATGTCCTCACTTCACATCAGATTAAATTGTCCATCTAATTGGGGCAGAAGATGAATAAAAGAAGATGAATAAGCACGTCAGGATACAAGGATGCAGTGAGAATCTGAGGGAGAAAGAAACCTGTATGATGAATAAAGAGACAGTAGCACACTCAAGGATGATAGAGAAGGCATGCAGGTGTAAAAATACAAGAGGAAAAGGAGACCGAGCCGCACGAACTGATAAAGTGGAGAGCATGGTGACCATAAAATCACTCTCTTGGAGGATAATCAACTGCTACACCTCTACACACTCGGCTTTTCTCACATCATTACATATTGGCATGTGACAAAATCCCTTCATGTAAATTAACCTCTTTAATTTAGCTCCAGTAGTTACAGTTAGCTTGTCAATGCGGCCAATCGCTGCATGCATAATTGCATGTTATGGATACAGCACCAGTTCGCCCAACCTTCAGCTGTCGACAGATCACAGCTCTACTCATGGTCCAGATTAATTTTAATAATTCCCTGTATGTTTCCCAGGACCGTGCTTTGCTAGAGAGTCGATAAACATCAAATGAGAGGTGATAGTTGAGGTTAATTGCTCCAACAAAAAGGTCAAGACAGTTATTGATAGACTCTACACGGGGTGAACGGCAGAGGCCACGGTGCCAAAGAGAAAGATTTGTGACCGAGCTTCTCGGGATGGAGACAACGCAAGCTCCACTGAGCCCGAGTAAATGTGTAATGACAGTTTAATTTAGCATTTAAATGAACTGAGTAACATGATGCAGATGCAGGGCAAACATCAAGTAGTTTCAAGGGTTTCTGTTTGTTTTACTACATTCTCTCATTTTAACAAACAAAAAAAAAAGCATGAAAAGACCTAAATATCTTACCTTATCTATAAATTAGACTTTGTTATTGTGGCCACAAAATTACAGCCTTTTCAACATACTTCAATGTGTTATGTTGCACTCTTAACTTCACGTGCCCCTTTCAAACTTGGCCATTATGGGCTTTTCCCAGTCGAAAGTGCAGTTTGGTCTCTGGATCACAGCAGACAGGCAGAGAAACTGAAGATGTTTCACCTACTTATCCACAGGGTTCATTTCTGCTATTCATCAAAGAGATGATGGACTTCTTTCAGTTATCAGTGATGAGGTGCTGCACTCCACCACATCAACCTGCTCACACCTGTGCACCCTAATTTAATCAGTACTAATGGACCAGTCAACATTTGATGTGCTACCTGGAGAAAGTAAACCTTGTGGCATGTCTTTTAGTACATGTACAGACAGCTCCCAGTGCAGCTGTGCAGGAAGACCTGGTTAGATCACTTCCACTGTGTGAGCTGTGATTTCACCACAGACCTGCACAGTGAGCCAACGACAACTTCCAACTGAAACTGATCTGACTTTCATGAGTCACCAAGTAGTTTTCAGTTGAAGTCTACATGGTCTCCAAGCTGAGCGAGGTGAGGAGAGAGACCGTGAGGGTACTTGTTTGTTTGTTTCATCATCCTTCTTCTACTGGACTGTCTGGAGGCTAATGAGGGAGAACATTCAGAGGAACAGATCTGACCCCGTGGCACGTGCCAACCTGCCATCTCATGCCACCTCAGAGCACATCTAAAATGCAGACGTGTTTTGGCCACACAAACAGTCTTTGCTCACCACCTGGACCACTCGTCAGATTTGCCTCCCAGCAACTTTGTCCACTTCACGAAAATGAAAATCAAGTTGACGGATTGCCTCTTTGACACAGTGGAGGAGATCCAGCACTCAAGTCAGAGGCACACATGCAAGGGAACATAACAGCACTGCAAGTGAGAAGTTTAAAAATAGCCCAGACAAGCACAGCTGGTCTTAAACACAACCTTTTTTAAGTCCCCAAAAATTTGTGATAAAACCTCATGTAACTGAGTGTCTACAAGTGCCTTCATGTACAACTTGAAATGTAGTTGCTGCAAATTACATTTTTTATTTACTTTTTTTGGAAATAGAATGTCAGAAAACAATCCTTCCACTTTCACCTCTGTAGTAAATTCAGTGATTACCGCTAACCACACTGGTCGCAGCAGACCGCTGCCCCTGGTTCTGCCGGAGGTTTCTTCCTGTCCAAAGGAAGATTTTCCTCCCCACTGTCGCCAAGTGCCAGGGGCTCATCTGATTCTTGGGGTTTTCTTTCTGTTATTGTCGGGTCTTTACCTCACAAAATAAAGCACCTTGAAGAATAAATAAAGTTGAACTGAATTGTTGACTCATCCTCAAAGCAAGAACCCAAGTCATGTGCAAAACAATTCTTTAAAAAAAAAAAAGAAGAAGCTCCCCTTTATAGTGATTTCATTCAGCGGTACCTTCTGAGGTGAAATCCACTTGTTGGTGCATAAAGAGCCTTTGATGTGTCTCAGCTGAGTCAGTAAAGAACAGCTGTCATGATTTCTCCCTGCTGGAAAATAAAAAGTATTATCCACAGTTAGGAAGCGACATCAAAGGCTGTACGGCGCTTAAAATGCATGTGTGCGGTTAGTCCTCGCTTTTCCTCACAGTATCCAGTGTGACTTACACTGAGTGAAACAGTTAGATGAGCTTAACACCCTTGATCAACATCAGAACAAGCATCATATTAGAGATTTAAGACAGTTTTACTAAAGAAGGCTGACAACCATACACACACACACACACACATATGTATGTATATATATCCCACAGTTTTGTAGATGTGAGGCTTGTCTAATCTAGAGCGATAAAGAAGGCATCAGTGCATCTCTCTAATACAATGGTGATGCTTATTTCTTTGTTTGAAACCACAGCCTTTGTTTGGCTTTGATTTGATGAATGGTGAATAGAACAAAGGTAAATAAAATCTCCGGTTGAATTTAGAGAAATAAACACATTCTCTTTGCTGCTGTTGTGCAGGGTTATTCAGTTTCTTTGAGCTGAGAACCTGTTTATTACATTTACAAATGATTTGCAAGTAGGTGCAGATCGGAAAGTCAATAGAGAGAAAGAATATTGGTCTGCGGGGTCGTGGCCAGGGAATTTTGGATTCCTGCTTTCTTTTCATACTCTTCCTAGTATATGCTCCTCGGTTCATGTTCAGTTCTAGTTACTATTTAGTGTTTCTGGAGTTTCCTCAAGTTCCTTTCTTCTGCCAGAGGCCTTGGAGCTTGAGAATTCTGTGCGGTGTCTTAGCTGTTCCTAGGACAGGGATTGATTGGAATCTGCTGGAGCCACTCGTCCACTTTTGAGGTTACAACTAATGCTCCAATCTATTTGTCATGGTCTGCCTGCCAGCCTATGCTTTCTGTCTCTGTTTATCTTTGCTCTCTGTTTCTCTCCTCTCTGTGTGTGTGCTTGTTGACCACACCTTTGTGCTTCAGTGGGCGGGTCCTTCTGGGTTCCTGCTCCGCTGGTGAAGCACACCTGTTTGCAGTCTGCTCATTTGGCTGCTACTCAAACAGAGCACTGACCTTCAGCCAACTCTGGACTCTTGTACTACTCACGTTAGTGACGTCAGCTGTGTTACGTACCTGTCTGAAGTACTGCTTGATGAAATAGCTGCCTTCTCACCTGTGAGAGGAGCTGAGAGTGGAGAGAGAGTGAGATGTTGTGGTCTTCTGCTCCTTGTTAACCACCACTATGTCTGGGTTGAATTTAAAGTCCCACAGAAGCTTAGCTCTGATGTTCCTTCAGCAGTGTCTGCCATTGGGCGTTGGCTACTTCTAATTCACATGCATCACAGATGACCCTGTACATTACCTCTCAGTGTATGCCATTCCAGCTGAAGTGTTATATCCTGCTACTTTGTGCTGGACTGCCTCTGGGGCACCTTTGCACAGCTTGCACTCCTGCCTCTGTATACATGTATTCTTAAGTTTTAGTAGTGCAAGCAACAGTTAATTACACAATCTACCTGTACTTTAAGTGCCCTGAAACTTAATTTCTCAAAGGTTCAGCTGGTTCTGAATTCATGAATCTACTCATAACTCAGACAATCAACTGGCCAGCAGTTGCTTTTAATTATGACTCTTGCTGTTGTTGAGTTCTAAATGTGCAGGTTGATGTGATGCACTTCACATTGTGTTACCACGCTTACATGCAAAAACCTGTTGGCAGCGAACACATTGTAACCATACTTTTGAAGATATAATTGTGCACGGTGTGCTGCGGTGTATGAGGGAACTCGTTCACCCTGCCCATCATACACACTGAGAGAAGTAACTCTTCTCTTTCACAACTGGCTTTATTATATTCATATGACCTACAGTATGCGAGCATGTCCATGTAAGCATCACAAATGGATTCGAGGCCATGACCATGTACATGTCATTTGCAAAATAGCACCTTTGGGTTTCTTTTCAATAAAAGTCAAACAGGTCCTCTGCGGGGAAATGAGTGAATTGTGAGCACCAACCAGCTGCCAGTGAGGAAGATTTGTGTATCTTGTGACTAATGTCTTAATTAATTACTCCCACTCAAATCAGGGAATAAGAAGAGAAGGAAGGAGACAGTGCAAAGAATGACGGGTGCAAAGAATGAAGAGTGCAAATGAGAGAAGACAGAGAGATGAAAGCAAAAGGAAGAGGTCACTGAAAGGCTATGTGAGTGTAGAGTCAACTGCCCATCATAATTCACAATGTTCCACCGCTGTTTCATTTGTGTGCAGTGTAATTGAGCTGGTCATTTGCTGCTTATCATAGCAGCATTACCATGAAATGGTCTTGACTAATTGAAAGTCCAGGAAGATGGCTCCCAGTGGTGAGGAAACAGATGACCGTGAGCCTTCAGCCATAATGCAGTTCTTCCACGTCTCTGTTCCGATAATGATATGTTGTAGAGAGATTAAACACAACAGGTTATACACTCTCTTTTGTGGATGTCATAACTGTCAAAATTGGCATTCGGGTGAATCTAGCTCTTCTGACAGTCGGGCATGAAAAGGGCTCCCTAATCAAGATGAAGCCTACAGCAAAGAAATCCTGAATGAAGTTGTGGTTTAAGAATCTGCTTTAACTGCCCCGGGGTCGCACTGTGAACCTCTTCAAATACCCACTCTGACTTTCACTGACATCACATAAAGCAAAGTGTGATCCCTGTGTTAACTCTGGCAGACTCGCAGGGTGGAGTTCACCTTTGTTCGTCTATGATAAAACACATTTGTTCATCCAGCCATCTTATACAGATATTGTTAGATTTTGAAACTTGGAGAAGTCGTGCTCTCGGAAGAGCGGCACTGGCTTCATCAAGCCATGATCTGCAGCTTGCACTGGGGCAGTTTGCAGCCCAGTGTGAAGCGATTTGCGTGAGAATTACAGCCTCCAAGTCTAACGCCATGGTTCTCAGCTGGGAAAAGAATGGAGTGCCAATGCCAGGTTGGGGACAAGCAAGGGGAGAGTGGTGCAGGATACTGACAGATGTAGACGCTGCACTGGTTTGTTGTGTTAACGCGACAGAGCAGAGCATGAAAGCAAAGCTATGAGATTACTGGTCGATACATTCCTGCCCTCACCTATAGTCACACGCACTGGGTAGTGACCAAAAGGATGAGATTTTTAATTCAAGCATTAGAAATGAGTTTCCTCTGAAGGTTGTCAGAGCTCAGTGAGTAGCTTGGTCATTTGGGAGGGACTCAGAGTAGAACATCTCGCCTCCACATCGAAAGGAGCCTATTAAAGTGATTTGGGCATCTGATTAGCATGCCACATGGGGGCTTTTAAGGTAAATGGTTTCGGGCATGTCCTACCAGATGGAGGCCCCAGAGCAGAACCAGGACATGCTGGAGAGAATACGTCTCTTCATTTGCTTGGGAATTTCTTGGTGTCCCACCAGAAGGGCTGGAGGAGATGGCTGGGGAGAAGGAGGTCTGGGCATCTCCGCTTAGAATGCTAGCCTCAAATAAATGTCAGAAAATGGATGAACGAAAGGATGAAAATACAAATATTTGAGCAAAAACCAGGATGAACTGCACATGATGCTCTGAAATGTGAAAGAAAATGTATCTTGAGTTGCTCTTGAGTTGTCGAGAAGTCAGTTGTCATGTGAAGAGAGCACACATTTAGCAAACATAGTTAGCTGCACGTGCAGCATCTGGCTCATCAACCCAAATGTAATCACAGAGCTCGGGGGACATACGGAAGTCCTCAGTTCTTCCACATCAGCCGTTAATTGTGCTAATGACACAGATGAAAACACAGAATGTACACAAAGGTGCAAAGTACCCCTGTCACATACACACAGACACACATACAACATCCCAACAGGTGGCTCACATATGTAGCTTATCCATCTGCACAGACCAGGGGATTCCAAGTAGCTTGTTGTGATGACATTTGCTTGACATCTTATCTAACTGGAGTCTCTAACAGGCAGCACTACAGGAGGCTGGTCACACAATGCAAAATTGTCATCATTCATCCAGTTTAGCGCTCCATCATTTCTGTCACCCTTACAGATTCCATCTTAAAAAAGACTCAAATATAACCTGTCAGAAGCAAATCTGTCTTGCTTGTACTCAGCACTGTATAATGGAGTGTAAGTGTATGAGTAGGCAACATCTGGCAACATCTGTCATGGTGAGAAATAATTCTGGCAGGTAATTTTCCTTTCTTTGTTTAAAAGATTTTAAGAAATAAGAGGCTAGAAAGAATTTGTGCAAATTAATTATGCTGATTTTTTTTACTGTCGTGAACCTTCTGTGGCTCTGATTTTGTAGATTTGTGATTAACAGGAACTATTTTTTTTAAATCTGGATAGAGTGCTTTGGCTTGAATTTGCAAAGTCAATCAGTGATGCGGTATTTTTGTATCAGCAGCCATGTCTTTGTTATTCTGCCTGTGTGGTGCAGATGCTGCTGTGGGATACCGATCTATGTGTGATGTCTGTCTGTTTTCTAGCTGCTGGTTGGTTCATGGCAACAAGGAAATGTTGTAACTTGAGAAACTGGAGGTGCAGGTGCAACGGGTGCATCGTAGGTTGAGGCAGCTAGCTAGCTTAGCAGGTTCCTGTTACGCCTGTTTTAAAGGCAGTTACTTGTCACTCCTGAGGCGTGGGGTCTCTCAGTTTATGGAGTTTTAAAAACTGGATATCTGTATATCTCTGTGGTATATGGTAAAACTGCTTGTGATATTCTATTATTTAAAAATTTTAAAGCTATGTTTAATCAATGACTTAGTTTGTGTGTTTGTTATGACGGGCTTCGTGGCTGACAGAAAGGACACTTCCGTCACCCCAGGTTCTCAGTGGCATTAAGTGTGTTTGGCTGTGTGTTCATACACGTGAGTGCTTTGGTTCACACTAAACGGAATAGCCTTAACCTCCAGAGAGGAACATACACGCAAGCTTGCACAAACAGCTGTACCACCTTAACCTATCAAGCACGCACACAGACACAGTGTGGGAAGCTCCTGTTTATCCCAAGGTCAGCAGTGGGTGACGGTAGATTAAAGAACTCATGTGCTTATGTGGATGGACAGATAAATGGACAGCAGGAAGCCACAGATGGATGGTTGGACAGCCTGAGCCTTTTCCTCTGTGGCTGCCAGGTATCATTGATCAGCCTTTTCCTCCATGCTGCATTTTTAATTGCTTGGCAAGAAAACAAATTAGGCGAGGTTGTGGGGTGCTCGGGGCACAGAGGTGAAGCCCGGCTGTAATCACTCAGGGTTCTCATCAAAGGCCATCGATAGCTGAGGACACAGGGACCAAGAACTGCCGAAAAAAGAAAAACTGTCCTGTCATGATCCGTCTTAAGTGATTTACACTGGTTTGATTTGCCTAGGAAGAAAGATGGAGCTGAGCCCTTTTAATTGTGACCTGCAATGGCCTGAAGATTAAGAAAAAGTTCTTTATATTACTAGATTGCTAAAGCCTTTGATTGATATATCTGCTTAAAAGTACAGTAAGCCTATGTGGCGTTTTTCATCCTCTAACATATCGATTTTCGTCTGATATGACGTTCATCCTCACTGCCTTATCACCCGAGCGCCTCACTTCTGCTCAGCACCAGCTGAAGTTAGATTAGATATAGAATCCACTAATATCAGCAAAAGACCAGCTCCCATTACAACACAGAGTCCAACACAGAGTTCATATAGGGACAGAAAAGTCACTCTGGGTTCACATTTTTTCTTGTACAATGTTAAAAAGCCTGCTAAGGTATGAAAGATGAACATAATTACTGTAGTGTGACCCTCTGGTTTCTGGAGTCTCCTTTTTGAAGCACAGAGATGAGCCTTTTCACTGTTGCCATCTTGGTTGCAAAAAAAGTGTGAAACTGTCACCTGTTGTAAGCCTGTGATTAAAACCCACGACCAATTTTTAAGAAATATATGACTAAAAATGATTGACTGAGTGCAAACTCTTGAACGTGTTAACAGAGGTCAAGTGTGGCATTTTATTTCTTTGTGGAGGTAAGGCATCGTTGTATCTTGTTACATTTGCCTTTACAGGGCACACAGACATCAAGATATTGAGGTGCAAAAATATATAATTTTCCTCCTTCCTTAACTTTGGCACTTTTTTCACTTTATATGATGCATCACTGCAGTATCACGACATCTAAGCACACTGTCATCAGTGCCTCTTGTTTGCCTTGGGAAAGCAGAAAGCAATAGCATTTCCTAAGAGTGCAGTTACTGTTATAACAAACGTGTTGTTATTTGTATGTTGACTGATGGGTAATGTTAAAATTGCAGCGTTGTGAGCCAGTGAGCAATAAAGGCTGTGTCACTCTGTATTTTCATATTAATTCATTGAGAAGATGCGCTTGTGACAAATTTCCTCTGGGAAGGTAAAATCTATCTTATCTGTCATCCTACCTCACCTAGTTATTGAAAATAAGAATTACGCATTCCCAGGTGTGTGATATGCTACAGGTGAAATGATATAGAGTGAAGGTGTAATGTATTCGCCTTTTTTTTTTTACTGTATTTGTTCTTGGCACACACCTCCTCCTTGTTCCCAGGTTATCCTGTGTGATTGTGGCTCTATGGTCATGTTTGATAGGGTTTGTGGAAGAAAGATGTACAGCCTGCTGGAAAAGCAAAGGTGTTTTATTAGCACCCAGCAATATCAGCGCATATTCAAAGTATAATAAAATAAAAGCACAAGAAAAAAGGGGTTTTGCTTTATTGCATGTCCAGGATGCAACAAGTCCTTCAGTGCAAAAGACAGCGTCAGTCGACTGTGCAGATAATGGAATCTGATACATATGAGCTGGCTTGGGTCATGTGGTGGGTAATGTTGCTGTAGATCAGGACGTAGAGCAGGTCACCTATTAGTCGGGGAGTTGGTAGTTCAATCCCAAGCTCTTCCAGTCAGCATGCTACAGTATATGTGGCCAAAATACTGAAGGGCTTGTATGAATGAGGAATGTTGAGTACACATGTACAGTAGTACCTTTTTAACCTTGTTTTAACCTTTCCGGTTGCATATAATGCCTTCGACTTTTCAGGAATATTTTTTACAGGATTTGCCGGAGAAAACGAACACGTTATTCACACGCCCTTTCAGAGGTATTGGCCACAAAACCTGCCTGCAAATACGACCCATGAGGTCTTTTTTTTTTAAAGGAGGGCAGGCTCCCAGGATGTCAACGACCATAAACATTGGCCTCAGATGTTATCTCGCTCCATTTCATCCCCAGAGGCTACTGCTCTGCAGCGCAGCCTGTGCTCTAAGCCCACTCTGCTGGTGCTTATCACCGAGTATCAAATCTGTACACACACCACACATCGGGTGGATTCTGCTGCCACCACATTTGGTAACAGGTTGGAGCATGTGTGTGAAAATTAATAAAGTACTTCATCAAATCAGTATGCACATGCAATTCAAGTACATGTCTGGCTCTGTGCTGGCCTTAAGTAGCATTTTCTCAGATGCTACGGTCATGTTAGCTGTTAGTGGGGATTTTTCTGTTTTGTTTTGCTCAAGGCTGCTATCATTTCTAGTTAATGTAGAAGCTGCCATTTCATTTCTTGGAGGATAAAATATCTGCTTTTTTCTCTTTCTTTAAGAAGATTTACCTCCATTTACTTAAGCCAGTACGGTAGCCATATATACATTTAAAGAATTACACATTATTTAATAAAGTGCCTTATTTATTTGTGTTTTGGGGATTTTAAATATCCTCGAGTAACTAAGGAAAAGCCATTTTCCTCCTTACCAGGAAACTAAGTTTAAAAAGTTTCATGGCGATCTGGTAACTTAGTAGTCCTCATTAAAAGAGAGTAAGAGAGCTGGCATTCAGTAGATAAGTAGTCACTTTGTAAAGCTCTCTCGTATTGTCCAGGTGACAAAGGAGTTTTTGGTTTAATTGTTTCTGTGTTGCTTCCTCTAGCCTGCATCGGCTGATATGTGAAAACAAATGTCTCAGTCTTAATTATTTACCTGTGAGGTACAGAAGCACGGCTAATTAGGGTGCTCATTAGTAGTACTATTTTTCTTTAGTGTTTGAGGAAAACAAACAATTTAGCCCTTCACAGAGCTCCACAAATCCTAACTAATGTATAATTTTGATAAATTAGGAAGAGTAAGAATGTTATAATGATTTGATCCCTTACCCAACTGGCACCATGGCAGTAGCAGCACATAATTCAGTATTTGTAGCAGTGTTGGTTTATGGCGCAGGTGGCATAGCCAGCCGGAGGGGTGCCAAATACGTGGAAAAGGGAAATAGTTTATCGTTGCTCCTGATTTACTTGATTTAGTCTTTCAGTGACATGTGATTGGCCCCAGATCCTGCCCCAATACAGCCAAGTCTGATCACACAGTTAACATATTCTTTCGGCTGCTCCCTTTAGACGAGGGGCCTCAAACTCAAATGACCTGGGGGCCACTGTGTGTTTATATATATACAGTATCAGTGTGTCCAAACTGACCGAGTTTGTTGGACACCGTTGATCTGTTGGCAAACGCTGTCACAGAACGAGCAACGCTGTCAAACATTCTTCTTTTCGGGCTCTCGACATGTAATCCTTCAGAAACGACCCGTCACCACTTTGGCGATCAATACACTGACCACGTAACCGACTTTGTGGATACGTCCTCTTTGTAGCTCCTCGGCTAGTTTTTTCCTGTCATCTCCCTCATTTTCTCTCTGATTAGTGACATCATGACGCTTGAGATTGAACTCCTTCAGAATGGCAAGTTCCTCCCGACAAACAAGGCAGATTGGTTTCCACCAAACGTGACAAAAAAAATTTGGAAAATCTTTCTGAAATCGTCATCCACTTTTCTTTCACGGGTGGAAATCATTTCAATTAGCATTTTAAAAATATTTGTTTTTAATACGATACAACTTTTTATAATTTAAATTACACAGGAAATGGTTATTAATTGGGGTGAAAATAAATAACTGTATTATGTTTGACATCGGAAGTGGTCCACAGGCCGGGAGCTTGAGACCACTGCTTCAGGAGCTGCCTCCGTCTCAGTCTATCTCTGGCATCTTCTTCTGTCACACCAACCCTCAGCA
>VOQJ01004359.1:7758-24411 GCA_015052665.1 Apistogramma diplotaenia
AACAAAGGAATTTCCCCCCCCCCCCCCCAAAAAAAGGGTCATAATTCAAATAAATATGGGGGAAAAAATCTTAATCTGGTAGTTGTCAAACTTTACCTGCAGCATAAACGCGTCTGAAACGATCTGTGGTGTATGTGTTTGTAGGGTGTTGAGACGAGGAAGCGCTCTCCGACTCTGAGCAGTCAGTTCAAACGATCCCTGGAGCTGCTGATGAGGACGCTCAGTGTGTGTCAGCCGTTCTTCGTTCGCTGTATAAAACCCAACGAGCTCAAAAAACCCATGGTGAGCAAGATTTATTATTTATTATCTTGTGCATGCTGGGATTTATGCTTCATGATGCTTCAGAGTGCATGGGCATGTTCAGAGCATGTCTAATGCCTTCTTTCACCACTCTGTTGAAATGATTACTGCCTGGGTGTGTTTTTCTACCGCTAACACCATTTAAAGCTTCTCTCAGGTCGGTCAGCTTCTAATTACAAAATGAAAATTTGTCTATTGTCTGTTATAAAGTCAAATGGCACATTTAAATTAATTTGTTTAAATAAAAAACTTTACCTTTAATTTATATTCAGTTTACTTATTTGCCTGTTATTTTGAAGCACTTTGCAGTGTATTCAGTCAATATTAAATTGTAAAATCTTTTAAAATATACAACTCTTCATCACATCTTATATGCTGCATCTTTACAGTAGTTGCTTGCTAAGGTTGCTAATGCAACTTGAATTGCACAACACGTAAATATTAAAGTAGATTAAATTGACTATTTGAAAATCCGCTGCTTTATCCTCTTGACAGGTAAAAATTTGGGGACTGCACGTCTTTCTTTTTCTACAGAGTTCGACAGGAAAACTGATAATATTAAGTTAGCTTAGCCTAAAGACTGAACACAGCTGGAAGCGATTAGCTCTGTCTGAAGGAAAACTCACCAATTCTAATGCTGCATTTAGGCGGGAAACAGTACCCGCCTGAAGCTAACACTGCTGACAAACACCAAACTTTAGTTTTATATAGAGATAATATGCTGTATTATCAGCTTGTGAATTAAGGATGTGTTTTTAAAAAATGTGTTTGGACAGAGCTAAGCTAGCTGTTTTCCTCTGTTTCTAGCGTTGGTGCTACTCTAAACCAGCTACTGCCTTTAGTTTTATATTTTTAATAAACAGACAAGAGCCAAATATAAACATTGCAGAATTGTGTTTGAATGCTGAAATTAAGGAAAATACCTAATTAGTTTAATCTGTATGATATATTATTTCTTTTATTTATATCCATGAACATGTTGAACTTTGCTTCACCAATATGTAGAGAAAAGAAGGTACGCTATAAAAATATGGACCAAAATACTGTTTCCCACATTTTCCCCCAAGCATCACATACATGGTGTTTGTTTGAAATTAAAATAAAACTGACTATGGGCTTCTAACTTCATATATTTACAGCTTATAGCTCACCAATGATGCCGTTTGTTTTGGTTGATACCCCACGAGCCTTCGTTCACACACCACGAGGTGCTGCAGAAAAAAACTGTTAACCTCAGGTTTTAACTCTGCACCCCTGTTTGTCTTTCTCAGTTGTTTGATAGAGAGCTGTGTGTTCGTCAGCTCCGCTACTCGGGCATGATGGAGACCATCCGGATTAGGCGGGCAGGCTATCCCATCAGATACACCTTTGCCGAATTTGTGGATCGTTACCGAGTCCTGATGCCTGGCATCAAACCTGCCCACATACAGGTCAGCATGCAAATCAATGTCATCTGTTTCAGTGTTTAGTCCTCATAGACCCTTTCAGAGGAGATGCTGGCATTATTATTAAAGGATCATTTCACTTAAATTATAGAATAACATATTTCTATGCCATACAGCCACATTGATATAAAATTATAAAACATACTGTAGAGGCTGTTTGAGATTCCCAATCTTGTCTAAGATGATGGTGTGGCAAATATTTGAAGCTCTTTAGATGAAATGTTTTCTTTTGGTTTTGGCTTTAAATTAACTTGTTTATCTTTTTTTTAGGAATAAATACATTGGGATGTGTTGAATATGATCTATGTGTTTGACATATATGAAACTGACTTAGCACCACATAACCAGGACCACCTCTTCCCACATAAAGATGATAGTTGACGACCTCCCCTGTACCCATAATGATGAGTTCTTACACCTAAATATATCAATAAAGATGTGATTTGACAAGCACTAGATTAGGTTCCAGGTTTTCCAAAGGTACAGTAGCCCTAGTAAGCTGAACATGCAACTTTTAGTGCACACTCAGACATTTAATTCTGGAAGCAGGCCTGAAATACTGTAAGAAATCACTCACTTCAAAAGGAAGCAAGGGTAACCCCTAATAGCTGTCAAAGGGGTGAATGGGCTGGTCCTTATATAGCGCTTTTCTACTCTACCTGAGTACTCAAAGCGCTACAGCATGCCTCATTCACCCATTCATACAAGCACTTTTTTTCTGCACCTAAATGCTTTCTGTCTAACATTCACACACATCTGCACTCTGATGGACACATTGGAGAGCAACTTGGGGTTCAGCCATGGGTTGAAAGTACAAAGTCATGTCAGGAATCCTCACTTTTCATTCTCTCTCTTTCCAGGAGGACTTACGAGGGACCTGCCAGCAGATAGTCCAGGCTCGGCTAGGGAAGCACGATGACTGGCAGATTGGAAAGACCAAGATTTTCCTAAAGGTTGGTTTTCTCATGTAAAAGTTAGCTGACGCAGTCCTGATCCACAGACCTGTAAATATAAGGCATTTAGCCGGGTGAAATATTTTTATGCACAGCAATACAAAACACTGATATGCTTAATACATTTTTGAATTGGACCTTACTGGAGGTCACCCAGAATCCCTCTGCATAAATGCTGAATGGGGTCATCAGCCCATTTAACACAGGATTACTTCTGGAGCTCATTGAAGTTGTTTGAGTTTGCAGGTTTCTTTTAATGTACCAGTTCCCTTTAAGACGTACAACACAAAAAGTCCTCCAGACCACATCTTTACATTCATACATGCTGTAATACCATCGTATGGAAGATTTGAACTCACTTTACATCAACAGAACCTTCAGAACCCTGACTGTAAGCATATGTATGAAGGTTATTCAGTAACTACATAAAGTAGCTAACAAAGTGCACTAACCCACAAAGAAAATGAAACTGGTTTCTGTATCTACATATTATGCTAGCTACAGAAATGCCATAGCTGAATATGCTAATGCACACGGTAAAACGCACGGAGTGCATTTTGTTGTTAGCTTGCTACATGATTTTTGCAAACCCGTTAGAGGAAGGATACAGCACTCTGGGACACAGTGAATGCATCACGTGTAAGTGTAAATCCGCTGGTTTCGTATGCAAAAAGAATTATTGCTCTATCATATGTGGTTGCAATTCTGTGGGCATTTAAAGTTGGCTACCGGCTGGGATCAATAAGTCAGTGATATTCGGTGCTTTGAGCCCCACCCTGATGTTTCAGTGGTTTTAGGGTGTAAAACCAGACGGGTGGAAATGCTGTAATGAGTCTCTTTTTATATATTCATGTCTCTACTGTTCCTTTCTAATTAAAGAAAAAAAACTTTATTTAATTTCATAGTTTGTGTTTGTTCCCTCTAGACTTTATTGCTTCCACACCCTTAATGTTGATCTCAGTCCCAACCTCATTCATTCCTATTGAAGATATAAATTATAAAATGGGCCAAATTACCTCAGTATGGTTCTCCAATGCAAAAAATCCCTTTTAAGCCTAATTTCAAGTGTTATATTTAAGATATTAAAACTTAGTTTTGACAAAGGCTCTTGAAGGAACACCCTTACATGATATTTTAATGTTTCATATCATACTGTGCCTTAGTGTTTTAGTAAGTCATCAGTGCTTTTCTTTATTTGTCACTTTATCCCCTTCAGGATCACCACGACATGCAGCTGGAGATCGAGAGGGACAAGGGCATCACCGACAAGGTCATCCTAATCCAGAAGGCCGTGCGTGGACGCAAAGAGAGGTAAGCAACTTTTAGTTTAATTCCCAAAGGTCAAAATTGTTTGTCCCTCTTTGAAATAATGCTCTCTTCTTCCGGAAAAAGCTTAAAATGTTTACAACAGAGTGAAGCAAAGACGCTATGAAAAGATATTCTAAAATGGCCTGGTCAGAAGTGGAGGGAAATCTATAATTTTTCCCGTGTTTCTGTATGAACGTTTCGCTCCAAAGGAAAAATCCAGGATTTCTAGTTTGAAACCTAATTTATGTTTCCTTCTGTCACCCCCCCCAAGGACAAACTTCCTCAGACTGAGGAACGCTGTGACGGTTTTTCAGAAGGTCTGGAGGGGTTACCGATGCAGAAAGAATTACCAGATTGTGAGTCCTTTGCATCGACAACACATTGTCCTGTAGTTAAGTCTCAGTACTTCCTAAATTAAATTCGTAGATTAAAGAGTGCAATGATCGCTTCTGCTTTATTTCTCTGCCAAATTGCATGAAATTGATCCTAGAATTGTTTATAGCAAATGGTAAACATGCATGAAAACATTCTTCCTTCAAGACTTGACCAAAACCTCTGACCTGTAGAACGTGCTCCTCTCCTGCAGATGCAGTCTGGCTTCTTGCGCCTCCAGGCCACCTACAGGTCGAGGAAGTACTACCGAAGCTACCGGGTGACTCGCCGTCGTGTGACTCTCATCCAGGCACGTTGCCGCGGCTTCCTCATCCGACAGGCATTTTGGCGGCGTCTTCGTGCCGTGTTGACCATCCAGGCCTACACCAGGGGCATGATAGCCAGACGCCTCTGCCAGAGGCTCAGGGCAGAGGTAAATAGTTGCTACATTTACTACTGCTACCTAAATCATGTTGTACACCAGCCAGAAAGAAAAGACTACTGGTGCTGAGAGCAGACTGGGAATAAAATGACGGAGGGGAGAGAAACTGTGTGTCTGAACACTGAACACCACAGATGGGGAAAAAAAGGAGATGCCGTTGCCATATCCTGACAGTTAGCTTAGCATAAAGACTGGAAACAGGGTTAGCCTCTGTGTAAATGTTTCAGACTTAGTATAAAAGATGAACATTGCTTCCAAGTCTGAAAGTGAAGCCAATGCAGAAGTGCCTTAAGCCTGCGTTTTCTTTTCCTTATGGCCAGCAGGGGGCGACTCCTTTGTTTGCATAAAGAAGCCTTATTATGTAGAAATCTGGGTAATTTGGGGATCTCAGTCACTAGTTTTAAGCCATATTTAATACAACATGATGTTTATTTTGAAACATATGGGCCCATTAAGAGTAAGAGGATAAACCTGGATATGTTTTAAGGGGGCGGGCGTAAAGTATGCTTCGGTAAGCAGTGGTTGTCAACACTGTGGCTACGTCAGTGTTTTAGTGCGCTAACCATATCAAAATTAATCTCATGCAGAAACGTGAAACTGACTAAGTGGCATGCTTTTATCTCATTTAATACAAAAACAAGTTGTACAAATAACACTTTGTGATTTTGTTACCTTCAGAAAGAACTGGGCTTTATCCACCTGCTTCCAGTCGTTATGCTAAGCTGCTGTGCTGCCTCTGGCTTCATTTTCATGATAATAATATCTAGCTGAAAATCTTAATTAGAACAACAGCCATTAAAGAATCACAGTAGTTGACAGTGTCAGTGTGCCATTTCAAAAAACCTTGATCAGAATAAAAGTGGCCTCTTAATCACCAATCATTTTATTTGCTACAAGGAGCAAAATGCTTAATTTAAGTAGGAAAATAATCCATAATTAAATCTTTGAATATTCTATCAGTGATGTAAGGGTATATGAACAAAGTTGGTATAAAACGGAGCACCCAGATCTAGTGTACTGACAGTCAGATATTCAGTCAGATGTTCCTGAGCGCATGTAATGATTCCCATGACAGAATCATGTCTGTTTTTAATGCAGTGCTGCCTGAGGTCCCAAAGATCACGAACATAGAATCGATTTTCAGCCTTGTTCCTTGCGCACAGAGATTTCTCCAGATTTTCTCAGTCGTTTGGTGATGACATGAACTGTAGATGATGAGATATTACAATTGAGGAACATGTAGATACAGTCTTCTGCAGACTGGCAAACCTCAGCTCATCTTTATCTCTGAGAAACTCTGCCTCTCTAAGATGCTCTTTTCGTACCGAGTCATGTTGCTGAGCTGTTGCCAATTAGCCTAATTTATTGTAAAATGTTCCTCCAACTGTTTCTTTTTATTACTATTTACATTTCCAGCCTTTTGTTTCCCTCGTTCAAACTACTGAGATGTGTTGCTGCCATCAATTTCAAAATGAGATGATACTTTTCATGAGACGGTAAAATATCTCCAGTTTAAACTTTTTATATGTTTTCTGTGTTCTTTTGTGAATAAACATGGGTTCGTGGGATTTGCAAATCATTGCATTCTGTTTTTATTTACATTGTACACAGAGTCCCAACTCTTTTGGAATTGGGCTTGTGCATTTTGGCTCATCATTTGGCTCATTGGTCAGACATGAGATGGAAACATTAAGCACAGCTGGACGTCTTTGTGAACCTACAAAGACGTTTCACCTCTAATCCAAGAGGCTTTTTCAGCTCTAAAATCTGATAGAGCACCCCAGGTATTAACTCCTAGTGGATCTTTCACCTGTGAGGTGGACCCTGAGAGTTGTTGACCCACCTTGATGTCGTGTGATTTGTTAGGGTCACATGAGATAAGCCAAATGAAGTCATACCTGCTCCCCTTCACCAGCTTAAATGCCACACGACCTGGATGACACAGAATCTGCAGACATGAGATGAAAAGACTTTCTGTCAAATCTGCCAGTAAATCATTGCCTTTACAGTACTTTTACAGATGAGTTTCAATAATTTCTTTAATTGGTTTGAAAATGTTTGTTTTATTTTTTTATATAAATTTTTGTACATTCCTGTATTTATGTTTCAGTGAGTTCTTTTAGAAAAAGATTGTCTGTAAAGCTGTTTTCATACATTGCAGCACTGCGGCAGTGAGCTGCGATTAACATGATTTGATAAATGCACACGTGAGAATGCAAATGTCCCGCACAGTCGGGTCAGACAGTAACCCGCTGCTGCTCCCTGCTGCACGCTTTATGCAGGTCGACCACACATTTCCAGGGCCTGGTGTGGACTGTTTCCTGCAGTCCGCTACAGCTGTGGAAAACATCCGGACCTAACTCTCAGGAAATTGTCCAAAATTCATGCATGAAAACAGCTTTTGTGAAATGTGGAAATGTTTGTAATCTTTTAAAAGTTTTCAGGTAAAAATGCTGTTTTTATATGAATTTTTCTTCCTGTCCTGAAAGCCTGCCAAATAAAATATTGTATTTTGCAAATGTTTGCTTAATCTCATTTTCTTATTAAATTTAGCTCTGAGGGAACTGTTGAATGATTTTCTGCTCATCTGCAGTTCGAGTTAAGAGTTTTGGTTGTTGTGTAGTCACATTTCTTATAATGTTTTATTATCAATAACTTCATCTCCTCTACTTCAGTCAAACAGACTAATACATAATAAAGAACAAGAAAAATAATAAGATAACAAAGGGGGGTGAGCGTAACAGTCCATCTTCCTCTGTGAACTCTTGTCCCTCTGTTCCCTCTTTCTCCTCCTCCTTGCAGCTGCAGCATCGGCTGGAAGCGGAGCGCCAGCGCCTGGCTGAGGAGGAGCAGCTGCGAAACCAGATGACGGTTCGGCGGGCCAAGGCAGAGGCCGAGAGGAAACACCAGGAGCGGCTCATCCAGCTGGCCCAGCAGCAAGAGGAGAGGGAGCGGGAGGAGAAGGAGGAGGCGAGGAGGAAGAAGGAGCTGCTTGACCAGATGGAGCGGGAGAAGGAGCAGCCAGTCGACCACTCAGACATGGTCGACCGTATGTTTGGTTTCCTGGGGAACGCCGGGCCGCTACCCAACCAGGATGGACAAGCACCAGCTGGTTTTGAAGTATGTGGTTGTGTCTTTTCCAGAAAAGATGTCAGATTAATTGACCCATTAGTAGTAATCAAGGGTGTAGGTTTTATGAGGGGGACACGCACAGTTTTGGGGAGATGCATAGATACAGAGCACATGCTCTAGACTCTAAAGAGGGACATGCTCGCTGCACCCCTGAAACCTCCACTGAGTATCTCTGACCATGTATGGTTTGGAGACAGTGGCACTGACAAAGAGACGGGGCCGAGCTGAAGATGCTGAGGTTTTCAGTGGAAGTGACAGGACAAGATTAGAAGTGAGTACATCAGAGGGACGGTTCAGGTTGAGCAGTTTGGAGACATGGTACATTTTAATAATTCACTCTCCTCTCAGCTCTTTTTTTTTTGTCTCAAAGAAAGTTCTCTCGCATATCAATGTGTTTCTGCAGGACCTAGAAAAAACACCTCGTACCGAGGAAGCTGAAGAGGAGGTGCTGAACGAGGCTCTGCCGTTACCTGACGAGGAAGACGAGGACTTGTCCGAGTACAAATTCTCCAAGTTTGCGGCCACCTACTTCCAGGGTGTCTCTACCCACACCTACATCAGACGGCCGCTGAAACAACCTCTGCTTTTCCACGAGGACGAAGGAGACCAGCTGGTGAGGCTGACCCGACCTTCTGATTTCAGTCCCAAAGCCCTTTTCAGCCCCCGAACATCCACTTAAACTACTCGTATTATGCATTAATGGGCTCACACACACACACACACACACACACACACCAGCTGCTGAGCTGATTATGAATATGATTTGCGTGAAAAGACCAAGTTAAACTCTATTTGTTCCAGTCTGCATCAGTGGGTGGAGAAGCACCCCTGTTATTGAGGTAGATTCATCTATTCCCCTTTAGTTGAGTCAGTCTCTTTGGCCTTTTTTATTACCCTCTTTACCTTATTAAATAAATAATAGATAAACTAAACTACAAACTATTTCCTAAAGTCCTCCCTTACTTCTGTCTGTCCTACATGAGCTGTTAGCTTGTCAGTGTAAGTGACGGAGACAGATGTTCATAGCAGTTATGGGACGCTGCAGCTCCTCATCGGCAGAAACTCAGTTCACCACGTGTGACGGATCAGCTAAAATCCTCTGAGGTGTGATCTTCAACTGATCTGGGAGTAGCAGCAGTAACAGCAGATATCTGAAAATGCTTTGCATTATGTTGTAAATACTCTGCAGTACTGCAGAGAGATCAGAGATGATGTGATTCCCTATCAGCAAACAGCTCGCGATGGTGGGGAAGAAGAACCAGGCTCAGGGAGGGGCAGCCATCTATTGAGACTGACTGGAGGGTGAGGGCGGGAGAGAAGGGAGCAAACAGGAGCAGAGAGTAATTTTAAAGTGGAAAAGCATTTCTTATTTGCCTCACTGCTGTCCTCCAGGCAGCGTTAGCGGTCTGGATCACCGTGTTGAGGTTCATGGGGGATCTCCCGGAGCCCAAATGCCCGATGGTCATCAATGACGGCAGCGAGAAGATCCCAGTCATGACCAAGATCTATGAAACACTCGGCAAGAGAACCTACAAGCGAGAGCTGCAGGAGCTGCAAGTAGAGGGAGAGGTGAGATGATGCCGGTCGTTGGACCGGTCTTTACTGATGGTCAGATGATGTTAACCCATGTTTGTGCCTACAGAACAGCTCCATCGACAGCCAGAAGAGGAACAGTGTCAGGCATAAGCTTGTGTCCCTCACCCTGAAGAGGAAATCCAAGATCACAGAGGAGGTGAGAACCAACTAACTCTTTCATTTCACCACTGACATCAGTAAATAATTGAACATGTCTCTTTTCCTCATGGACTTCAGTTGAGTCTAACATCGCAGAAGTAGCAGTTACAGCATCAGCAGCATGCTTTTCAAGTTCCATTTGTATTTTAGGGATTTCTTGCAAAGTTCCCTTCCCAAATTATTCCAAATTTCCAAAGAAAATTTAAGTCCTCCGCTTTAATCAGGTTCTAGGGGTGTCACGATAACTGTGCAGAACCAAAGCTGTAAAATCAGAGTGTCAATTTAAACCGAAGAAACAAAACAAAAGAAAGCAGCTAAGCTCCGGGGGAGCCCTGGCTCACTGGGCTCAGGTGCTGCCAGTACCTGCAGGGTGATGGTCACAGTACTTGTATGTGTATTTTGGCTTGAAATTGATTTGCCAAGGTGGCGCAGTGTTTAGCACTGTCCCCTCACATGACTGTGTGTGCTCTCCCTGTGCCTGCGTAGGTAATGTCTGCCTTCACAACATAGAAATTGAAAGACCTGCCTGTTAGGTTAACTGGTGATTTTGTCCAAAAAAATGACTGATGGGATAATTGCTGTTTTTTCTAAATATATAAAGAAAATATCAGATAAACATTCAGAGCTTTTTTTTCCCCTCCTGTGACTAACAGCCCAAAGCCAGAAAAAAAAAACCCCGGTTCTGCCCAATACCTTACAATAAATATTTTACTCTATAATGCTGCCGGCAGGTCACCAGGCGACTGACAGAGGGGGACTACGGTCTCCAGGGGAACAGCATGCTCGAGGACCGACCCACCTCCAATCTGGAGAAACTTCACTTCATCATCGGCAACGGGATCTTGCGGCCCACCCTCAGGTGACCTACGAGCACGTTCACTTTCAACACTAAGTGGAGGCTCCTGCAGCCTTGAAGCCGCGGTGATAGATGGAGATAAAGCAGACTTCCTTGTGGCGACCTGAGGATGCTGTTTGGGTGTTTCAGGCCAAGCAAATCACAAGCTGGTGTTTTTGTTCTCTGCAGATGAGAAATTACTTTAACTCCACACTGCAGCATTTGTTCTGAATGTCTCCCAATCTCATTGTATATTCTGTATAATAAAGACATGCTATTCTATTCTGAAGGAAAATGAGCAGGTTTGTTGAAATCAGATGGCTTTCTCTGGTAATTAGAGAGCGTTACTCCTACGAGTTTGGAGCTCGATAGTTGGTTATGGAGATTTGGAGTGAGCCAGCACTCACGAGCAGGCACCAGGGATGAAGCAGAGCAGGTTAACGAGGACGACAGAAAATCCATGTGATTTCATTAGAAACATTTTTAAAGCAAGCAAAGTTCTTTACATTGATATTTGGTGATAAAACTCTTTAAAATCAGGCCCCAGAAAACATCTCACAACCCGCCGATCAATAAATAATATTAAGATGATAGAAAAAATGGAATGATCATTTAGAAAAGAGAAAATTATTTGGAAAGCAAGGTGCAATTAATTAAACAATATTGGCAAAAGGAGTCTTACAGGTACCGAATTCAGCACCAAACCTGGTCGCCTCCAGATTTATTCCCTTTCTTTTACTTTAAAGGTGTGTGATCTGAAAATATTGACACTTAGTGACTCATGTCTCATGAAAGATAAGTGCAGTTTCAACAATTATATGCATTTTTTCCTGGTATCGGTATCCACACTGTAGCAACAGCACTGCTTTTTATGAATAAAACTGAAGTTATTAATGGTTTCTCTGCAGTTTTCTGAAGCATCTAGTGGGCTGGATTTGGACCCTTTGGTGGGGCAGTTTTAGCCCTCGGGCCAAATGTGTGGCAAAGTGAGGGACTAAACCAAACATTAGGCCTTAAACCATCCTCACGTCTATTCAGCTTTATTGTTCTCTGTAAGTGGTAAATAGAAGCCACTTACATGCTGCTGACTTTCCCTTAGCAGATCGAATTTGTTCTCGAGTAATTTCAGTATGGAATATATGGCTTTGCAAACCGCCTCGCTGCAGGAAAACAGCCTTTAGATATTAGATGTATGCTGTCCGAGCCTCTTAGGAGCATTTTTAATGGGCGGTTAATTTGATTTGGGTCTGGTTCAGCAAATTGTGACTCATAAATTGAAGAAGACCTCTAATCTGTTTGCTGAATGTTGTCCTCTGCCTCAGAGACGAGATCTACTGTCAGATCTGCAAACAGCTCACTCAGAATCCGTCCAAAAGCAGCCACGCCCGCGGATGGATCCTGCTGTCGCTCTGCGTGGGCTGCTTCGCCCCCTCCGAGAAGTTTGTCAAAGTAAGAAACTCGCTTCTGATGGAAAACTGCAGCTCAAAGATGAATACAAAAAGCTTGATCACAACTGTAACTGCAGTGACAGCATCTCAGGACTGAAATGTGCTCATCACTGCCTGATTAAAGTTTTTTGTAGTGCGCACTTCATCTGCTCCGTGCTCAGCAGGGCCTCTCCATGTAATTATAACAATCATAAACTTTGTTCCCAAAAGTGAGGCATAAATGATTATATGCTGCTGTGAGGCCAATCAAATAATTCCATTACAAATGAAATAAAATCTGACAATAAAAATACAGAAATGATGGTAAACTGTAATAAGATGAGATATATTTTGTTAACAGTAATAAAATCACAGTAGAAAACTGTTTTTAACCACCTGATGATGATGATGATGTTGATCAGTCCCATAAACACACGCAGACAAACATTAAAGACAAAGTCGTGCAGACTGCAAACAAAGAATATAATCCTTTGTTTTCTGACTTCAGATCAATAACTCAACCGTTCACACTGAGTCAGTAAACGCAGCACAGAGCCGTCTCTCTCCACCATCAGCGAGTTTGACGTCCCGGCGATGAAAGAATCAAAATCCATTAAAGTTTTCAGACACAGAAGTAAAAGAACAAAGTCATCAAAGGGAGAATCTCAAATATTTAATGAGTTTGATCGTTTTACAAATTATGGAGAAAAATACCAAAACGTTTCCTGGCTTCAGTTCCTCACTGTTGGAGTTCGCTGATTTCAATTAAATCTTTGTTTACTGACAAAATATCACATCTGGAGATGTCACTTTGAGCTTTAGAAACTTTTAACAAAGATTTTTACACTTTTCTGAAGTTCTTAGAGAAAAACAAGTCATCCGTTTGCATTTTGGACCTGTGATGGTGTTTGACTTCATGTGGACAGGAGGAGGCACCTTTAACTCCAAAGGAATCTCCTTACTGCTGTAAGCGCCTTATGGCTTTCATGTTAGTAAGATAATGAGGATTTTCTCTTTTCTCTCTGTTTTTTTAATAAGTATCTACGGACATTTTTGAAAAACGGGCCTCCGGGTTACGCTCCGTACTGCGAGGAGAGGCTGAGGAGGACGTTCGCCAACTGCACTCGGATGCAGCCGCCTTCTTGGCTGGAACTGCAGGTGCTGAAAGTCTCACTGCTCGCTTCTTAAGTATCTTTAGATTAGTAAGAGTACAATGACATTTATTTTTCTAGGAATCCTGATGATGTTTTACACTGAATTGCCACAAATGGTTACATTTACAAAACCAGCAAAATGTAGCCAGTTTGATCAAATCCGGTATTGTTTGCTATCTTTATTCTCTTATAAAATTTAATAAAGCATCGGCCCATGTGCTCTAAAAGTTCAGGGTTTACAGTAACACCATGAGTTGTTGCAGCACAGGGTCTTAAATTACAAAATAAACGTAAATAATCAAGATCAGCGTAACGCTGGGCTGCTGTAGAACATGTTAACTGTTACGCGTCTGAACTTCAGTCTGATTGTTTTGGCCTCCAGGCCACAAAGTCTAAGAAGCCCATCATGCTGCCCGTAACGTTCATGGACGGCACCACAAAGACGCTGCTGGCAGACTCGGCCACCACAGCCAGCGAGCTGTGCAACGCGCTGGCGGACAAAATCAACCTGAAAGATCGCTTCGGCTTCTCGCTGTACATCGCTCTGTTTGACAAGGTAAAGCCTGCACAGGTTCTGCTGACACCAAGGTTGGAACAGTTAGCTGAAACCATAAAGTGTCACGAAACAGGCTTTGGTGCTAAAGTGGCCTGATCAAACTCCTTCTGGGAACTAACTCAGATTGAGCAGAATTCAAACAACATGTTCAGGCCAAAAACAGTAGGTCAGTTTGGTCAGATACAATAGACTTAATGATAACTGTTTATCCGTTCTCATCAGGTGTCGTCACTGGGCAGCGGTAGTGACCACGTCATGGACGCCATCTCGCAGTGCGAGCAGTACGCGAAGGAGCAGGGCGCCCAGGAGAGGAATGCTCCCTGGAGGCTGTTCTTCAGGAAAGAGATCTTCAACCCCTGGCACAACCCTGCTGAGGACTACGTTGCCACGAACCTCATTTATCAGCAGATCGTCCGCGGGGTGAAATTCGGAGAGTACCGCTGTGAGAGGGTGAGCGGCTGAGCTGTGTGCTCTTCTGCATGCTCCGGGCATAGTGAGACTGAAGCGTTTTGGGAGCAGATAAATGTGTAGAAGTCAAGGTTGAGGATATGCAGAGGCTTGGTGGGACAGAAGAGGAAACGGGGTGAGATGCAGGCAGATGATCAATATGTGAAAGTCATGTTCTTAAGAAGTGGGAAAAGAATAAGCAAAGACCTGACTCAGGACCTGAGAGATTCATCGGACCTTTCAATCCGCTGTTCACTAAAACCCTCCAAAGAAAAGGCCTCAGAGGAGGAGCGGCTGTCAAGAAGCCATTCTTAAGAAAGGGAAACGGAGAAAAGGTTACACAAGAACTGGTCTGATGGAGAAATGAATCCAGATTTTGACATTTATGATTCTCATAGTCATTAATATGTGCAGGGGAGGCTCTGTCATGGTTTAGAGCTGCATTTCAGCCGGTGGTGTTGGAGATTTTGTCAAAACTGATGAAATTACGGGTCTAGAAAAGTACCATCAGATCTGGGTCCACCATCTGGTCCTCTCAGGATCTTGTCCGCGCAGAAGTTGATGGCAGGTTTCAGATGTTGGTCTTGCTTTCTCCTGATCGTGTCTTCGCCCCGTGTCTGTCTTGAAGGAGGAAGACTTGGCAGAATTGGCCTCTCAGCAGTACTACGTGGACTATGGCTCCGAGGTCCTCCAGGATCGCCTGCTCAGCCTCATTCCATCCTACATCCCCGACAGAGAAATCACCTCCACTAAGACTGCAGAGAAGTGGGTTCAGCTCATCATCAGCGCCCACAAAAAGGTACCTGTTTTTCCGGTGATGAAAAGAAACTCTTAATTATTTTGCTGTTGCCAGACAGAAACTTACCACAGCTCACTGTGCAGGGACTACAAATGAAAAGGAGGGTGAACACGCAGAGGGTGAAGGAGGATGTGGTGGATTTTGCTCGGTTAAAGTGGCCTTTACTCTTCTCGCGCTTCTACGAGGCCTTCAAATTCTCTGGTGGGTCAAACGGTGCATACTGTAACTACTGTACGTCTTACTCCTGCCAGTGTTTGTGGGTATTTTTCACGGCTGTGTCCACGTCTGCTCACAGGGCCTAGTCTGCCCAAGAATGACGTTATCGTGGCGGTGAACTGGACCGGGGTTTACTTTGTGGACGAACAGGAGCAGGTCCTCCTCGAGCTTTCTTTCCCAGAGATCACAGCTGTGTCCAGCAGCAGGTATGACAGAGAAGCAGCAAATGCCAGAAACAAGCGTAAAGCATGGTCTGCATTAGGGTGGGTTTAACGTGTGAACGTGTGCAGTGTCACATGAACTGGTTTCAGAAGATGTTACTAATCTTTGTTTTTTAAGGCATGTAATGTTTTTGTTTTTAGAGGAAGCCGAGAGTCAGGGAAGGTCTAATTTCTTTTGGAATGACTGTCACGAGCACGTGGATAGAATAGAATAGAATACTTTATTGATCCCACAAGGGGAAATTACAGGATAAAGCAATATTTAATTTTCCAGAGGGGGTAAACTACAGGGACAGAGTTTTACCCTGGCCACCATCAAGGGAGACGAGTATACGTTCACCTCCAACAATGCAGAGGACATCCGGGACTTGGTGGTCAACTTCCTCGAGGGTCTACGGAAGAGGTCCAAATATGTGGTGGGACTGCTGGACTGCCTGAACCCAGGTAGGAGTCACTGATGGATTTAAAAAAAAGGGATACGTCTAAGAGCAGAACCATTGATTTCTCTGTCATCTCTCTGACAGCTGGGGTAGATTCCAACTTCCTGAGTTTTGCCAAAGGCGATCTGATCATCCTGGATGAACACAATGGAGAGCACGTGATGAACTCTGGCTGGGCACATGGCATCAATGACAGGACCAAACTGAGAGGGGACTTCCCTGCTGACTGTGTCTACGTGCTGCCCACTATCACCAGACCACAGTATGATATAGTGGTGAGTGGGTTCAGAATGATAATCTTCCAGACTCGACGGAAAGTTTGGAGTTGGGCGTCTTTCTTCATTGTTCCATCCACTTTGTGCAGTGTACCACTGGCAGCAAAAGAGCCCCAGGGCATGATGCTGCCACCAGGGTGCACTCGACAGCTGGTCCAGTGTTCTGAGGTTTAAAAGCCTCACCTTTTCTCATGCAGCCATTCTCTTCCGCTAATCCGGGGCCGGGTCGCGGGGGCAGCAGCCTAAGCAGAGAAGCCCAGACCTCCCTCTCCCCAGCCAGCTTCACCAGCTCAACCGGAGGGACTCCAAGGCGTTCAAGAGATATAATCCCTCCAGCGTGTCCTGGGTCTGACCCGGGGCCGCCTCACGGTGGGACATGCCCAGAACACCTCACCCAAAAGGTGCCCGAACCACCTCAACTGGCTCCTTTTGATGTGGAGGAGCAGCGGCTCTACTCTGAGCCCCTCCTGAATGGCTGCACTCCTCACCCTATCTCTAAGGGAGAGGCCAGCCACCCTTCAGAGGAAGCTCATTTCGGCCGCTTGTATCCGCGATCTCGTTCTTTCGGTCACTACCCAAAGCTCATGACCATATGTG
>VOQJ01004360.1:4769-39253 GCA_015052665.1 Apistogramma diplotaenia
TTCTTTAGGGGTGACCTCTGATCTCTTTGGAGGCTCTGGTGGTGGATCTACAGGTTTGGGCCGGAAGGAAAGTGAAGAAAGGACACAGTCTCCAACTGAAGATGAGATAGTGGCTGCACAAAAAAGTAGTGTACATTTTTTTATTTCTGCATTTTTAACGAACAAGTTATAGTACCAACAAATCACCCACATATCTTTCTTGTCTACAACAAACAAAAAAAGTATTTAATTAAATCTTTACAAAACCTAATGTATACCTTTAACGCCAAGGAGTCCTTTGGCCTGCTGATGTAGAAGCAGAGTCTTCAGATCCCCTGAATCAGGGATGAAGCCTCCACATGCCTCCAGGACACTGGGCTCCGTTGAAATCATGGCACCAAGCTAAAATTAGGAGATGAAAATGCAATTATGCTTCATTCAGCTGCTCCCTTATTTGAAAGAGCTCACCACAGCGGATTGAGCCGCTTTTTAATTTGGAACAGAGTTTTATGCTGGACGCTCTTCCTGACAGCCCTCACAGTGTCTCCTCCCAGTCTCGAACCGGGGGAGCTTTTGTGTGTGAGGCGATTGCTTTAAGTGCTACACTTTAATTCTTAGATTCTATGTTTTTACAGTAGACCAATGAAGAGCTTTGCATATTATTTATGTGTAATGCTTCCTGGATCTGCTAACCTACAGGATGTAAAATTCCAACATCCTGGACTCAGTGTCACATTATTGTAACTCTTTTCTTACATCTACGGTGTATTAACATTTAAACCTGGACTGGAGACTTCCTGAAGACACTCCAGTGTGTCCAGACACTGTAATGAGTGGTTAATAGTTACATTAATAAGAGTTGCATTCTATTGTTGTTGTGCCCAATTATATCACCAGATGAACACTCGTGGAGCTTGCTCAAACAGGTTTTGCAACTGAATTTGGATCACTCTGACAAAGGACAAATCTGATCTCTAACCAGCAGACTACCCAGCTGTGACAGTCCCAGGGTAAATGTCATACACTAATGATATCCCAAATGCATACCTGGGACAGATTGGGAATAGGAAGAAGTTGCTCCAGCTTGCACACCAGGCCTGCAATCAGAGCCTGCAGCGCAGTATCAAACTTTGTGCCATACTGAACAGGGAACACGTCCTACAGAGGAAGGAATATGTTCAACCATACTGTGAACAGTAAATGGCATATCTCCAAATGCATAAGAAATAATACAAAGTTTACCACAGACAAATAACGTCTTTGTGTGGCGACATGCAGTACCTGTATAACAACCACATATGAATACCTGGAAAAAGCGTTTTCTCTCAGCAGGGTTTTTAAGCAGATTCTGGACGAGCACCATGAAGTTTGTTTGAGATTTCTCCACCTCTGCGTCCTTCTGGAACAGAGGAAATTGTAAAACTCTGACTGAATCCATACATTACAAAAAATTGTAAATGCAAATTTGAAACAGAAGTTATCAATGCCTACCCCTGACGATGTGGAGATCTTTAATTTATTTATGAGAGTCTGAATTGCTTTGGAGTCTGGTGGACCCTCTTTGTGAAGCAAATCCAAAATGATCTGCAGCACAACAGCAAAGATTAGTCACTATACAGATTGTATTAACTTCTTTTTTTAAAGTGGAAAAACAGGAAGTTCAACAACTGCAGAGTAAAAGGCTTGTAGTGACAAAAAAATACAGATTTTTACAAGGTATGGCTTACTCTCAGTTTAGATCTATTTAATTCCATTGATCTGTTATTTGCTTCTCTTATAAATTGCATCCAAATGCTCGATATGCACACACAAACATTTTAAAACAAGCTTACCCTTGCTCTCAGCCCCAAGATCAGCTGGGCGGTCTGTTTGAAACTCATAAGGTCAGGAACAGTCTGTGTCACCATGGTCACAAACTGCTCCACTTTCCCATACTGCTTCAAATTTTTCTGCCGTACGACCTGCCATATGTACGAATATGTCAGCTGCAGAGGAGACGCCATCAGGCGAAGGGAGGCCAAGGGAAGGGGACCTGAAAGTGAGTTTGAAAACCTTACATTTGAAGACTTATACAGGACACCCTCATAGTGTGGCTGTTGTTGTGCTGTTGAGCCCAATAATTTGATTTAAAAAAATTGCTATAAATCTCAGATAACAGCTGCTGAATTTGTAAGATTTTTCTTTACAGAAAAATTACAAAGGTGGTGCCGTTTAGGGGAGAAGCCACTGCCAACTGTAGGAGGCGCCATAGTGCCAACGGGGTGCTTGTATTGGCTGCAGAGGAGCTGCAGAGGGTATAGAAAAGTGCACGTCTGCGTGTGCATGTGCAGTGGTGGAGCGAATGAGCGCCAATTTGCAACAGAGTTGGATTCAAACTTTAAGCAGATGTTGCACCCATCTCACTGTTACCGATAGGCGTTAGTGTAATCGATAATGAACAAAGGCCAACGACTACATCCGGAGGATGGATGGTTTGATTTAACAGCTTCAGCCTCCTGCCCAAGCTAGTTCAGTATTTAACTACCTGTCATTCAGCGATCAAAAATATCCGAGCAGGTGTAGCCACATTCCAAGTGGGCAGAGATTCGGAAGCAAGAGTCTGCTTACTGCAACAGATGGATGGCGTTGCATCTAATTTTCCTCACCGCTAGTGTCGGCGACAGCTACATATAGCATACAGGGGTTAGCTTAGCAACTTACTTGTAGTATGAGAGCGTCTTTCCATACTGTGCTCAGGATGCGTTACTACTTCAACAGGCGCCCAGCCGACAGCACCAAACAGACTGTAACAGTTTATCCCGAAATGTAACGTTTTAAAAGTAATAAACCGTCTTTATCATGAGCGTCAAGCCAGGAAGAATAATGGCGGCCGCTGGGCAGCGGCTTTCCAAAACAAAAGTCCGAGTACTTCCGGCGGATGTTTATACACAATATAAAAGTACCAAAATTTGTGCATGAGGAGAAAAAAACCCCGGAAAAGTGTCTGTAAATCATTACATTATTGAGTTAGGTACAAAATCGAGCTCCAGATGTCAAATCAAATCAGTATAAATTAGCATCGGGAACAGGCTGTGCTTTTTTTGTTAGAATAATTGAACATATTCAGTTTGGGCAAATTCAAGTTAGGATTTGGGTCAAACAAAAATAATGTGTTCAAATGTCAAAACCAAAGTGGTTGTGAGTGGTGAGTGTATTTAAGTACAATGAGGGCTTTTTAATTTTTTCTTTTTTTGGTACATCTGTTTGTTAACACAATCACACTCAATGTATTTGGGTATGTCAAGATGCCCTGCTGAAGTTTTAATTTAAGTGATTCTGAACCTGCCAGCCCGGTTGGTGTGAGAGGCTGCTGATCTGAGAACAGAAAATGGTTCACACCAGAGAAAAATATCCAGTGAGCAGCTGGCAACAGTAACTGAAATAAACACTTATTAAAACTATACAGAACAGCCCCATTGAATGCACAACAGGTTGAACCTTGAAGCAGAAGGACTACAGTAACAGAAGACCACACCGAGGTGCCGCTCCTATCGGCTAAGGGCAGGAAACTGATGCTGCCATTCACACAGACTCATCATAACAGAAAACTGGAAAAAACATTCCCTGTGAACTGTCATTGATGACAGTTGATTTGAATGTCACACTTAATTTTTTTTAATCTTTCACTTTCATCAGTTGCTATGGCCTTAATAATAAACACAAATCAGTCTTCAGGGTATTATGGTGTCTTGAGTCTATAGATGTGTTTGCTCTTCAAGCTGAAAGATGATATAGTACAGTATATTTGCCTATTACCTTTTAGTAACACCCTTTTCCTTACAAGTGTCTACTTGTAAGAGCGGCAAGAAAATTAAAATGAACTGATTTCTCTATATTATATTGTGGCTGTATGTGTCTTCAGGTTGTTTAAGACATGTGCATATCAAGTAATTCATCTTGTGTGCAGAAAATAACTATCACCTTACAGGATGTCAGGTGCTTTCAAGCAACATCTATCGTCCTGTTGAACATGGCGGCTTCTTGAATCACTTTTATTACAACAGTCACAGAGACATTTTAGGGGTTGTAGTAACACTTCTGAAGGCAGAATGTGGGGAAAAATATTCTCAGAATGAACCTCCATCCCTTTGAAATAACACCATTCTCTCAGAGGTCATGCATGTCGAAATATTCCCCTAAAAAAAGAGAAAAAAAGAAAAAGAATGGAAGCCTTTTATCAAGCCCAGGGTTAAGTAAACTTCACATGCTTGAACATAAAATTAGGGCTGCACTTCTACTATTGCACTTAAAGAAAAAAATTTAAAGAAACTCGGTTTGTCTTGTTGAAAAATCAGAATCAGAACGTATGTGCAATGCTGAGAGAACATTTGCTTAGTAGCTGCTTACATTGATTAACAAAAATTAAGTTATTATTTTTTAAAAATCCCATCGTAATAAAAGCTACAGTAAATGGCATCATCTACACTTAATGCTAATTACAGGTGTAACGTGCAACATTCAGCTTTGTCCACTTCTGCCTCCTCCACACCAGAACGGCTGAGAGAGAACGACAAGCAAGAAGTAAACAAGAATGAAATCATAGAAATGAAGCATCGTTTTCTGATTGTTGTTTAGAGGGTAACCACAGTAAAACGAAGAAACACCACGAGTCTCTGGGAAGGTGCCACATTGCCAATTTTGTGACATTTCATCCTGTAATCTTTGGCCACTCTGCTTTACCTGCGTGCCCTCTGAGAAACAGATCCACAGACATTAACAATGCAGATGGAGAGCAGAGGAGAGCAAGAGAGCCTTGATGCGACGTGGCATTGAGGTAATCAGCTTGCGGCTTTGCCTGGCAGTTATGGAAGCCCAGATGTCCTTGATGCTTGCCGTCAGCGCTTCTTTGTTGTTGCATCTGGTGGCCCTCATTTTCCTCTTGAGAATTCCAGATTATCAATGGGGTTTAGGTTCGACGAGTTGGCTGGCCAGTCAAGCACTGTGATGGGATGGGCATCAAACCAGGCTTTGGTGCTTTGGCGGCATGGGCGGAGGCCAGGTCCTGCTGGAAATCTGCATCTCCATACATATCCTCAGCAGAAGGAACCATGAAGTCCTCTAAAACATTTCAGGCTTTATGAGCTGAAAGCCCAAATTATGTAAACAAATAAATACCTGATATAGTTTAAATCTATAATCTATGAACATTTAGCCTTTTGAACAGAATTATGGAAATTAATCAACTTTTCTATGATATTCAAATTTTTTGGAATGGGTCTGTAATGTTATCAAGTTTTCCCACCCTCAAACCCAGCAAACATTTACTAGCTGGAAGTTAAACACCCACTGCCTGAGGGCTACAGCCCTGAAACCTCCTCAGCACAGCAAAATATGAAGAAAAACTACAAGCAGACAATTGCACCAACACAGATTCTAGTAGGTCGTACGAGGTGACTGGATTCTTGTAGATTTAATTTTACCCGGTTATAAAACATACTCATCAATCAGCAATGTTTCATGTAAATGATCAAAACATGAAGAAAAAAAAAACAGATAAAAAATATCCTCCCATAACTGCAGCTGGGTCAGTCACACAGGGTGAAAAATCAGAGGGAAAAAAAGGGCAAAGTCCAAGATGCACAATATTCAAATATGGTGATTGTATGTAAATACAGTTTGCAAATGCAAGCGCCAAATCAGGAACTTCTGAATCTCATGAATGATAATGTGCTTTCCTTTCTGCATTCACAGTATTTTGTTTAGCTCTCATACATTCACAACCATTTGCATCATTAAAACTGTTGGAAAAGTTGATTACATTTTGTAAAGCGGTTAAACTCGTAACAAAAATAACTTAAATACCTCACATACAAATAACACATTTTCACAAAATACAAAAACGAAGCATTTACAAATGGTTCACTAAAAAGATAACTTTTTTTTTTTTTAGACATCTACAACAGAGAAACATTTTAATTAAGATATATCCATATTTCACTGGTGTGTTTTGCAAGTTAATCATTCAAATACAGTCAACTGTTATTGAAATACTAACCAGCCTCTGTAGATGAGGCTGCATAGCCTGCGGTCTAGAAGGATTCTTAGCCTGTTGATTCATAGGGATCTGTGGACATCAGTCGTGTTTGTAAGTGGCATTTCCTCCAGCCTACGGCCAGCTCTTTTGTGACGAGAACAAGCCCTCCTTATGCTTCTCACTGAGCTCATCCGTCCATCCATCTATCAGTCCCTATCTCCCTCACTTTCCCTCGTCCTGTCTGCACTGTCTCTTGCGCCGTCTCTGACACATGCACTACAAGAGCGCTCACACTCGGGGAGTCATGTTCTCATGACTGAACATGATTGACCCAGTGAATAAGGCATTAAAACCTCTAACACACTCACTGTGGCTGAGCAGCAGCTATAGATCACTGGGCAACAGCTTTGAAAATACAATGACTGGATTCAAAGTGCCTCCGGCGATGGCTATCTGCCATCTGGTCAGATCTTTGATACACAAAGTAGGACACTTGTTGAACTGCTCAGTGTGTTGTTTGTGAGTAGCAGGTTTGCAATTTGTGACAGATCGCAGATCATAATACAACAACAAGTACAGGACAAGCCGTATTAGATAAAATGCAGCAACAGCATTTCAGTTGTTTCCTTTCAAATGACATTAATATGACTGCACTTGTTTTACTGACTGTAGAAATCAGGATACAGGAGCAGGTTGTTGTGAAGCAGTGAATTGGCAGTCTTGGCTACCGCCCAGACACAGTCAACAAGTCGATGACATGTGATGATAATGATTATAAGCTCCAGCGTTTTTTTTTTTTCTATTTTTATTGCAGCTCCATAGTGAAGCACAACCCCTTTAAAGAAATGAGTTCAGAGTGTGAGGAGAGGAAAAAAACAACCTGGTCTTTGTAAAATAGGTCGGCCAAAAGCAGTTAAACACCACCCAAGGCAATAAAATCTGTGTTCTGCCAGGTATTTCGGATAAATAACCAGCTACTGAAGCAGCGCCAGGGGAATTTTGTGGTACACCTGCCGCCACGGCAGGTGAGTTTGCTCCTGTACAGTAACTGTGGACCCTGTCCTCAGATAAGTGAAAGCAGAGGAGACCACTCATTTATCCAGCTGACTGGAGAGTGAGTTGGTATGCTGCTGTCCAGTTTTTTTTCCCCTTCTTTATTAAATCGTGCTTCATCCACTTTCATGTTCAGCGATCGCCTCCCGCTCTGGCTGAGCGTCAGCAGCGTGGGTGAGTGTTTGAAGTGGGATGGAGATAGACACAGTTGGGATCATGTCAGAAGGTTCCATTTGGCTATTTTCAGTGTTGCACACTGGTAAACGCCTTCCAGACTTGACCTAAAAATTAAAAAAGAAAAAAAAAAAGGAGGCAAAACACAGCCTGTGTTTGTCATACAGTTATATATGAAGGTAAATCTCAAAAGTGGGGTTCGTTACATTAACAGTCTCAGATTACTACTGAATATTTGATGAGCCGTTAACTTTGCAACAATTTCCTTCCTGGAAGTGCTCGGTATAATGAGGGCACATTAACAGCCAGGCTTTTTTAGTCGAACCCACAAAGACCAGCAGGCACAAGGCTCGAGTATGCATTCACTTACCAACCACACTATGAGAGCAACACAAGCTATGAAGGGGATGAGGACCAGAAGCAGGGGAGATCTCCTCGACCAAGCCTGCCCACGATTTTCCTCCTGGACTCCTGCGCGGAGGAGATTATTGACAATGTGACCAACTACAGATCAATCCTCTTATTGAATGGTTGAGAGGTAGAAATCAATTTTAGTTACAGCCATGGATCGGTCATTTCAAGAAAATGTATTTTTTTGTCTGGTCATATATCAACTATAAATAATTAAAAAAAAGGCTTTTTGGGTCATATAGCTCCTTCAACTACATGTTGTCTGTGTGCTTAAGGGTGCATATCTGATTGATGTCCACAATTCTTGACCCTAAATGAATGCCTACTGTGCTATAAGATAAAGCACCTGTTAAAAATTAAATACTTTAAATGCAAGTACCTGGAGTTTGCTCAGTACTAAGGCATGGTGGCGGCTCACAGGAGAAGTCAGGGGCTCCTTGAGCAGCTGTATGTAAGAAGTCTCTGATGTAGTCAAAGTAAGGACCTGTCAGTAAGCTCTGTTCCTGATAGTGACACTGGAAGCTCTGCATCGCCATTTCCTGTGGGAAATTAGACAACAGGCCAATCTTAAATATCTCAGTTATTCAATTAAATGTTCCTGAAAACAGCCCCGCACTGTCCAGGTTATTAGATTATTCTGCCTATCACCAAGCTGCAGTGCTTATTTGTAAAGTAGCCGTTTAGCTGTGTTTACCCGTGCCCCGTAGCCCTGAATCCTTCTAGATGTTACCTGACGGAGGTATACACAAGAACGCAGGTGTTCAAAGGTCTGTCAACTCCCTGGTTAGGTATGCGCAGCATCACATTCCTGCCATGTGCGCACACTGCTGTGGCAGCACCCTGATCCAAACCAGAGTAGTTGTCAGCAGTAAGTGTGCGACCGGTGAGAAAACTGCACATCTTTCTACGCGAGTGTTTGAAGAGCCTTTGACTTCAATTCAAGCAATGTTTGTAGTGAAAAAGAGCATCCACCAAAGTCTCTGATTACCCACCAGCCTCTCGTGGTCAAAGGTGAAGCGTAAACTCTTGAGCATCGCGATGAAGAGGAGTATGTTGTCTTTGTTGGAGGAGATGGTGCCAAACATGTTGGCCAGCTTCCGAAGACTTTGCTCCAATGGATAGATATTTAACACCACCCAGCACGTGCCAGCCTGAAGATGGAGACGCAAAACTATGAGCAACTTTGACTCAACTCAAATTTGATATTTGATTCTCGCACATTGCCTTATACATACCACTTCTTTGGGAATGTAACTAACAGGAATCTCATAATCATAGGGGATATTCTGCTTCTACAGAGGAATTAACGACAGGGGAGGATTTTTACTACAAATGATCAAGAATGGAAGCTCTTAGAAGATCAGGTTACAACATGCTGTGAACGTGAGACGCATCAATCCTGTAGCAACTCACCAAGACTGGGAGCTTGTTCACATCGTCAGTTATTGGTGATCCAAATTTTCCAGAGCAAAGATTCAAACCTGTTACCAGACTCAGGAGGAGACAAGGTGCTTTCAAGATCTGAGGGTGAAATGCAGAAACAACACACAGTCCACATTACATAAAAGGTACAGTATTTGACATCTGCTGTGGTGTTCAGCTGTTGCCAAGCATCGATTTACCACAACTCTAAAGTGAAAGTTGACCAGGGAAACCACCGCATTTTGTTTGAGGGAAGTGTGGTTGTATTACAGGATAATCAATTTCCTGCCTCAGTTAAAGGTGAGGGTTTCTGATGCCTTTGCTGAGCATTAAAGCTCTTAAATAACAGGCTGGACATCATAAATTGGGACCAGAAATGGAGCTTCAGTCAATTAGCGGACACGCAAATGATCTTTTTATTTTGATGCATTAACTATTTCAATAACCTTTTCCTCATTTGGTCAATACTAGAGTAATTTTAAGATACTTAGGGCTTAGACTGTCAATGAAGTAAAATACAAATCACACCTCCCACTGTCTCATAGCACTGAACAAGAAATTCATCAGCAAATAAAGTTCTCAGTTATTAGCTTTAAGTATTATGGGAAATATATTTTATCCTTATATATATTTAAAAAAAAGAAAATCAATTTTTACTCCTCTTATCGTTTCATGTTACTGCCTTATGAAGAGTGCTGCTGCAGCTTTATATGCAGCACTTCATGTAAACCCTTATAAAATTCACATGCTTCTTTAATGCAGCTCCAAAAGGAAGCATACTTCACAATGTGTACTTTTATTTAGGATAAAGTCCTATAGCGTTATTTCATTGTACTAATTCCTTAATCTGTTTACCATTCACTGTATTAACTAAAGCAAGAAAGTCTGAAGAAATCCAGAAGTTACAGCATTGCATTACATGTAAAACAGCTGACAAAGGACAAAGAAATATAAACGAAATAAATAAAGACTATAATAAAAGACTATACAGTTATACACATCTAGATTGTTTAAAACCTCAAAGTAGTAAGAGATACTTACTTTCTTCCTCATATGGAGAAAGAATCCCAAATTTCTCAAATCTGGTGCATGAAATTCAGTGTTTTCAGTCCAAAGACGGAGCTCATCTCTGTGTGCCTGTGGGTGTAACGTCCAAGCGTGTAGTGAAACTTGAGGATGGGCCGGCAGTCCGCTTTCACTTCAGACAAACTGGTGGACTTCTGACGTGGTGGAGTGGCCGCCTACAGGCTGAGTCATTATGTCGCATGCTGACGCTGTCTGAGACTTTTCCATAAACTCCCACATATCAATTTGTTCATCAGTATAAAGTGGGTGCTTGTTCTCTCGAGAGAATATTTCATTTAGAATATGTCAAGGTTATTCCTCAAGCTGTTGTTTGGAAAGTGAAAATCAGATGGGGTAGTTCAGGCATTCAGCCATGCCCTTTCATGTGAAATTCTTTTTTGATAAAACCTAATACAGTAAATTTGTTCTTTTGCATCTATTGTGCATATAGATGTTTGATTGCATAATCCACTCATGAGGGACATTTGGACATATTGTGTTTTAGGTCAGAATTTAATGTGCATTCTTGTGTAAATATACTGCAGTGAAAGGCCAATCTCTAACCACAGGGACACGGTCAGTTGATGACAGTGTAATGATATTTTGATTTGAGGTTTCAACTATATTTTTAACTGCAGCTCCAAACTGAATCACCACCTGAATGGCTCCAGTTCAGAGTAGAAGGGGGGGGGGGTGTAGAAGCTATCCGGATACTCATTTCTCCATTTGTGCCTCATCACGAATATTTAAAAAATAAAGTGATGAGTGAACGTGCTCAGGTGCGTCACCTTTGGGTTGGTCTGTCTGTGATGTTTAAGAGGAGTGGCAGCATGTCTGGAGTGTACAAACCTCAGCAAACAAGTAGTCCTTTTGGATTTAAAAACGTTCATTTTGTGTATGCTATCATGTTGTGCCATATAAAAGCATAAATGTAAGACCTATTATGAACTTTGATAATACAGCAGTGGGATATAAGAAATTACACATCCGTGCATCAGCTCATTTTATTCACATTGCTTTAAAATGACAATGCTGAAGGAAGCATGTCTCATTTTGTTGCCTTGCCTCCCCCCCTCCCCCTTGCTTCCTTTGCTCACATGGAAAGGAGGTGAGGAACAAAGTGAAAATACAACTGGATTATTGTAGAGTTCTTGCTTTAGTGAGCTCTCATACAGCAGCTCTAGTCTATGCAGTGAAACCAGAGGAGCATCACACCACTCATTTATCCAGCAGGCTCACGCCAATAACGGAAGACCTTGGAGAGCGAGTCGTACTGCCGTCCAATTTTCCCTCTTATTAATCATGCTTCACAGAGGCAGGCGCAGTTTGGCTCATGTTAGTAGGTTGCATTTGAATCTCTTCAGTGCTGCAAATCTGTGAACGCTTTGGAGACCTGACCTGGGAGGGGGGGAAGAGAAAAGAAAACAAAAAAGGCAGAGAAAGCCTGAAATATGTTTATCATACAAATATATAGATCTCAGAAGAGGGCTTCATTACAATAACGGCCTTCAAGTACTGCTGAATCTTTGATGAGCTGTTAACTTTACAAGAATTGCCTTCCTGGAAATGCCAACTAAAATGCTAAGACGCTATTACAAAATAGGCTTATTGGACCTGCCCGTACAGACCAATAGGCACAAGTGTTAGTATAGTTGAAGACTAAGGGCAACTCTCTAGAAGGGACTCAAAGGTAAGAGAATCCCTAATTTGGGGGTATGTACCCAGACACCATCATCTCTGCACAGTTAAGTGAAATACGTTTAGGCTAATGCTAGTAATGTTTTCTGTGGAGCTACACAGCAGGTATGAAGAGGCATTTTTATGCAAATGTGAACAATTTTATGCTAAACAATTTCTGGCAGATGTTTAACACATTTACTGATGAGTATAAAAATGATAGAAACTCAAAAAAGGAGGAAGTTGATTCGTTTTTCTTGCTTTTGTACATAAACCAGTGTGGTGCTGACATTAATATAAAGTTTCACTCACCATGCACGCTAAAACAGCAACACAAGCTGTAAAGGGGACGACAACAAAAAGCAAGGGTGTCCATGTTCTCGAGTTGTCCTCTTCCTGAACCTCTGCAAGACAGGAATTGTTGGAAATTATAATTACACTACAGAAATGTGTCAATGGACAGGCCATTCCTATTGATTTTATTACAAATTAATATTGTACCTGGCGTTTGTTGAGTACTAAGGCACTGTGGGGGCTGGGACGTTCCTTGAGTTGTAGTAGGAGTTGGTTGAGTAGTGGGGCACGATGGCGCCATGCACGAGGGGTCAAATATGTCGTCTCGATCAACTGCCCGCAAGAAGATTTCCACGTAGTCAAAGTAAGGACCAGACAATAAGTGCTGCTCCTGAAAGTGGCAATCAAAGTCGTGCAGCATCATTTCCTGTGGGAATCAGGAAACAAGTCCACCTGAGATAACGAAATGATTCAATTAAGCGTGCAAAAACAAGTTATCATATCACATACGTCTGCCTTCAACTGAGCTGCAGTGTTTTCTTGCAGTAACCCACTGTGCTTCAACAAATTGCATCCAAACGGTATTTAATATAATATGCACTCAGTGAGTGAGGTTGAGGATTACCCACCAGTTGCATATGATCCCACTTCACTCGTGCACTTTGGAGCATTATAATAAAGACGAGCAGGCTGTCTCTGTTGCTGGATATTTCACCAAACACGTTGGTAAGCCTCACAAGACTTTCCTCCAGCGGATAGAGATTTAACGTCATCCAGCAAGTGCCAGCCTGGAGGAGCACGTACAAAAAAATCATTTTTTTCCCTCCTTAATTTTAACAAAAGACCCTCGTGTTTTGTTTACCCGTTTCATACGTACCACATCTTTGGGAACGATACTAACAGGAATCACATAGTCATTGGGAAAATTCTGCTTCTGTAGTGGAGATCATTTTTATTCAGTATCGGGGCTACCAGATGTTAATATGCAGCATGTACAGTATGAGTAAGAAATGAGGCAACACAGCATTTATCCTGCGCAGAGAAATATTTAGGGGCCTTCAAGAGTTTCTATATTAACCACTGCAAAAGGCCGATTCTGAGAAAAACCCTGTAACATACAATAAACGTGACCTGAATCAAGCCTGTAGCAGCTCACCACTTCTGGCACCCTATCAAGATCATCAGTTATTGGTGACCCATACAGTCCAAAGCAGAGATTCAAATTTGTCATGAGACTCAGGAGGGAGCAAGGCACCTTCAAGATAAACATGAAAGTACAGAGACACGTCACACAATGCATTTATTTTAGATTATGTACAGTCATTTAGAAGGATAGACTGGGATTAGTGATGTCGTGTGCAGCAGTGGAAACAAAATTTTGCCATAGTCCCACATTTAAATCTAACAGATGTATGCCTTTGATGCACAAAAACAAGGGTTTAAAGCAACCAGCTGTCCACAATAAAACCTTTCTGTAAGTGTCAGCCATCAAATTTGCAGTCAAATAGAAGGCTTCTGTGAGTTTGCCTTACCTTGAGATTCATTATCAACACCTGGACCCTCTGACTGACAGAAGGGAGCAGGAGGAGCTGCAAGCTGCCTTTTATGGAAACCCCTGGCAGGAGGGATGGAAACCCCATGAAATATCAGTTACTCCAGGTGCGACATTCATGGCTACTTAAAAAAAAGCAAGAAAAAGATGTCCTATAATAAACATTTGACACAAAAATCACAAATAGACCTAATATAAGCATATTATTTAGGCTATATATTTGTGCAATAAAGACTGCCTTTGGAATGATCAAACTGTTTAGTCATTTGAGGTTAAATGTTATATTGTCAGGTTCATGGTTACATTGTTTTGATTTTTGCTTTTTATTATAGCATTTTTCATATCATTCATATCAATATTACACATCGGAATGAGTCATTAAAAGAAGTGCTTTGAATAAAAGCATATTTAAAGTTACTGAAATGATGTCATTTCAGTATGTTGTTACTGTCACCTATAAGTGTCACCTATTAAAGGAGGATTTATACAGTTTGATGACCACAGGTAGGGATGACCTCCTGTGGCGCTCTGTGGTGCATTTTGGTGGCATGAGTCTTGCACTAAATGTGCTGCTGTCTCTCATTACCGTGTCAAAGAGTGGGTGGGAGCCATTGTCCATAATGGCCTGCAGCTTAAACAGCATCCTGCTCTCTGACTTTGCCATCAGGGACTTCAGGTCCACTCATACAACATCACTGGTTTTGCAGATCAATTTCTTGAGTGTCCTCTTCTCCCTCAGCCTGCTGCTCCAGCATGCAACAGCATAGAGGACGGCACTCGCCACCACAGACTCATGGAAGATCCTGAGAATAATGTGGCAGATGTTGAAGGGCATCAGCCACCTCAAAATCAGTGTTCTTAGCTCAGTCCAGTTTATTGTCAGTGTGCACTTCCAGATTTCTGTAGTCCTGCACAGTGTCCACATTGACCACCCTGAGTGACACAGGGGCCACCGGTGCCTCATCCCTCCCCAAGCCCTCCACCAGTTCCTTTGTCTTTTGCACGCTGAGGTCTAGATGTTCCCGCTTGCACCATGAGACAAACACCTTCACCATCACCCTGCACTCATCCTCATCACCCCTGCTCGTGCACCCAAATATTGCAGAGTCATCAGAAAACCTCTGAAGATGGCAGGACTCTGAGCAGCAGCTGAAGTCTGTGGTGTAGACGGTGAAGAGGAAGGGAGAGAGGGCAGTTCCCTGTGAGGCTCCAGTGTCGCTTTGATTAATGCTGAGTTAAACTATTGGCTGTATTCCTTTGTAATTAGCTAGATTGTTAGTGTCTGTCTCCCTTATGCCTCATGTTGCATACTTTCAACTCCTAAGTTCACTTTACTGTTATATGTTTTGTTCAGAATATTAATTAAATGTACTGCTTCTTCATCAGCTTAGTATTTTTGGACTAATGTGATGAACATTCTTTTCCAGAAATCAAATAAATGTATCACTAAAAAACTGATAAGAATACTACTCACAAACATGTGTTTTGATTAAATGGGAACAAATGACTTAGTACTTAGTGACTGAGTACAGTGTAGCAATAGAAGAAGCACTATCTGCTGAGAGTATGCCGTGGAAGGCGCACACCGAGCTGAGGCAGGTCATCTAAAGCAGGTCACATCTAAATATAACTCAAACAGCTTAGCACACTGCAAAACAAAAACACAACCAGGCTGTGAGCTCGAGACCTCAGGGGGACTTATTCAGATCAACCGGTGAGGACCGACTGATATGACTAACATGAAAGTTAAGTTTGTGGTGTAATTTCACATATATCTAGTTTTCATTAGCATACTTACTTACTCTCAGCATGAGCAGTGGCGATACGGTAAACAGGTTGCATGCTGTGGAGAAAGCACGAACAACAGACGGATAATGTTTCAACATTTCCTTTTTCATAAAGAGAATTCAAATGCCCCTTTGTGTCGTTTCGTCCCTGCGTATAGAAATGGATGATTTTGAACAGGAGGGCATAAATGAAGACCTCATTGAGTTTGCCATTCGAGAGAGCATTCAAGATGCCTTCAAGCTGCCATGTTCGGTACAAATAAATAGGTATGGAAGAGTAGGAACTGTCCTTAATATTTATTGCTAATGAAAATCTACAGTTAGATCCATAAGTATTTGGAGAATTATACAGATGTGATTGAAATGCAGGCTTTCAGTATTAATTCAAAGGGTTTAACAACCATTTTTGAAGTGTGGACGTTGGGACCTAATTTGAAGATCCTGCTCCTTTGCATTAAGAAACTCTTGGGTTGCCTTTACAGTATGCTTTGAGTCATTATCCATTTCCACAATCCAGTCAGTTTTGCAGCATGTGGCTCAATCTGAGCAGGCAGTACTGCATAATTCATTCTTCATCTAAGTCAGAACACTGTTGAGGAGGTAGGAGTTAAATTGTCAAAGTATGCAATCAGGAGAATGTAAATACAGAGGGTTTACAACAAGGTGCAAACCACTGGTTACACTCGAGAACAGGAAAGCCAGATTAGAGTTTGCCAGAAAACATCTAAAAGAGCCTGCACAACTGTGGAAAAAAACCAAGGCTAAGTTAACTTTTCCTATACGTAACCTGTACTTATGGACCCAGCTGTATTGTTAAGAGTTGTTTATATTCCAAATTGACAAAATTTAAAGCCAATCAACCTTAAAACTATTGTGACACTCTATCATAGTGTTTCCAGAGTAAAGGCTTTCAATTTCCACAGGAAAAAAACAAATAGTCTGGACTTTATGAAGATTATGGCAGCTGTTCACAAAGGTAAGTTCCCCTTTAATCATGCATGCCTTATGCATGTCGCAGTAAGCAAAGATGTACAAGCGCCTACATTTAAACTCACTGCTGTTTACGAATAGTACAAATGTTTCCCTGCGAGTCCCTTGGAGGATCTTGTTTGTATCTCCACAGGTGACGTGGATGCGCTGCGGGAGCTGTCAGGTTGTGCGTCTGCCTTCAGAGAGAGTGACAGCAGGGGCTGGCTGCCTCTGCACGCAGCAGCTGTGCAGCCGCAGCCGGAGATCCTCCACACGGTGCTGCAGGGTGAGAGTATAAATCGATGCATCAATTTGATAAAACTGTTTAGTGGGATGTAAGTTTCACTGACTGAAGCAGTAGGCTGAGTGTATTTCCAGCTTAAACAGTCTTACTAGTGTTCTTGTCGCAGTGTTGAAATCCACAGACCTGACCTTGGAGGAGCAGACGGAGGATGGCGATACGGCTCTGACTTTGGCAGCTGAGGCCGGCCAGACTGAAAACATCAAGATGCTTCTGAAGCACGGGGCTTCACCGCACAACACCAACAGCAGGAATGAATCACCTCTGCTCATCGGTAGCACGACACACTCTGACAGCTGATACAGTCACTCACAGCACAGCAACTGGTAACATCTTGTATTATTATATGTGTGCTTTGTTTTCTATTTTTGTAGCAGTGAGACAACGCTCATACGACATGGTTTTATCCCTCATCATGGGTGGGGCCTTTGTAGAGCAGGTGTGTCTCACCAAGTGGAGGGCCATTCATGAAGCAGCAAAGGTGAATGGATCTGAGTCTGAGCTCAAAATTCAGGCTAAACTGTTAAGTTTTTATCCTTTTCTTTTTCTTTTTATTACTTTTGCTTCCTTCTGTGTTCACCTACTTCCTATATCTTACCCCCAGGTTGGTTGCCCAGCCATTATGATGCTGTTACTCCGACATGGAGCCAAAATAACAAGCACGGACGGTCATGGCGTGACACCCATGGGGATCGCAGCTGAACATGGCAACACTGAAGTTTTAGAGATACTCATACAGCATGGTAAAACAGTGTACGTTGGATGGTGCCTCCTAACAACCTCCTCCTAGGTTCCTAACTGTATTTTCTCTGCTCTCCACTAGGTGGTGATGTGAATGCCCAGGCAAGCAATGGAGACACAGTCCTGTATGATGCAACCGGATCTGGAAACCTGGACTGTGTTAAGCTGCTTTTGGGGCAGGGAGCCAACCCAAATATTGCCAGCCTCGCCTGCCAGTTGCCCATCCATAGAGCTGCATATGAAGGATACATACTGTGAGATCGTGTTTTGAGCCTATGAACTTTAAGCCTAGTAAAGTCTGAATTCTAACTAATAACCCCCCTCCCCCAAGAAACTTGTCCAAAACATATTAAAATGATTTCCCTCTCATTTTTCAGCCAATTTCAATGTAAAGCATCTCTCTCCCTCCACCTCACAGTGCTGCAGTCATCTCCACAAAGAGCCCTCTGTTTATTGCTGTTTTTCAGTTCTGCCACTGAATAACACTAGAGCTCACACCACAATCTAATGAACATTTTTCTCTCTGTTCTGTTTGGTGTTTTTCACTGTTTCTGTTGCTCCCTCTCTTCCTGTTTATCTCCCACTCACCCCATCTCTCCCTCTCTTTAGGATCCTGAGGACCCTCATCCCTATCACCACGAGGAGAGCTATTCGCCTGTCGGGCCAGAGCCCTGTCCACTCCGCTGCAGACGGGGGACAGGTTCAGTGTCTAGAGCTGCTTATTCAGAGGGGTTACGATGTTAACGCCCTGCTACATACGCACATCTCTGGTACGAAGCAGCTGGTCGCGCACATGCACAAAACTTCAACTCAGGCCATTCAGGCATCATAATGAGTTTCTAAATTATGCAGGGCACGAACGGTGCACGCAGATATTCACATTTAGTAAATGCAAAGATGCATGCACTCGCAAAAAATGAATGCAGATGAAAGCATCTCTTCAGGGACTGTGAAGGGTGCTTCAACTCCCATTGCTGACAAAGTTGTGGTTGATTTTGCAACATTAAAGTGCAACAAATGCACATCAGTGTGATGTTTATCCATCTCAACACAGGTCTAAATCTCTGCAAGATAACAGATACACTGGACTGTATATACAGTATACAGTGATATGTAAAGCACATGTAAATGCTTGGTGATAATATGGCTGAGGAGCTCAGATTTTCTAAAGCAAGGACGTTTCCAGTCCTGTTAAGAAACAGTAATTTACATTTATAAGCACTGTGCTGTAAATATTATTGCAGACAACTATGGGGACCTCAGGAAGACTCCTCTGTACTTTGCTGTGTCCAACGGTGATCTGACCTGTTCGGAGATGTTGCTGGCAGCTGGAGCAAGAACTGACCTGGACCCACTACGATGCATATTGGTCGCAATACGGGCTGAGAGGTAACCAGTATATGCACATACAGAGCTGTGTATTTTTGCCTATTTGTCACACTTAGATGTTTCAGATCATCAAATGTAATAATAGGCAAGGAAAACCAGGTTTGTGTCCAGCGTGTGAATCTTTCCTGCACGTCTTCCCCTATTTCTCTCTCCCCACTATCCCGTCTCTTCACTGTGCACTATCTAATGAAGCCAAAAATATATATTACTTGCTATCTCTTTGTCACATAGTAAAATTCGATTGATTTGAAATGTGTAATAAGTGTGCAAAAACACAAGAAATTCGAAGGGGGGGGGGGTGGACTTTTTCACAGCACTACACATGTACTTTCTGACTGACCTTTGGTCTTTCTATCTGTAACCAGGTATGACTTGGTGCAGCTTTTGCTGTCCTATGGAGCAGAGGTGAACTGCTATTTCAGAGTGATCAGCAACACCGTCTTCCCCACAGCACTACAGTACTGCCTCAGAGAGCACACCATGCTGCGACTGGTGCTCAACAATGGATATCATGCTTACAAGCAAGTGCAGTATATCTGCTCTAACACACGCCTCTTCCTGTTCTTCATTCGGTATTTTTACATTGAATTAATCACTGGATCTCTTCAATCATTGCAGGTGTTTCCAGTGCTGTCATGGTGACAGTGAAGAACTGGATAGCACCTGGACTGAGCTCCATAACCAAGCCTACCAGATTTACAGTCAACCTAAAGTCATCTCAGTAAGAGATGGCAAAGGCAGACACATCCATCCTCCTGTATTACAGACTGACGCCTGACCTCACGTCGCCTCCCTGTTCTTTTCTTTTTCAGTTCTGTGAGTTCATGTCAGTGTCGTGGCTGGGTCACGTGGTAGGAAGCGTTGTGAGGATGCTACTGGACTACGTCGGCCATGTCAGCATTTGTTCTAAGCTCAGACAAAACCTGGAAAAGAGGCCGGAGTGGGCTGAGATTTCTGAAATACTGGGTAAAACTGCCAAGACACTTCTATGCCAAAAAAAATTTAAAAAAGAACAGGCAAAGCACATGCAGTAAAGAAAAGGAAAAACGTGCCATTTTTAAGTGTGATTTAAGCAGCTGCAGGTTATGTGTGTTTCTGGGTCCACAGGGAATCCGCGGTCTCTGCAGCACCTGTGTCGACTGGTAATCAGAAGTCATATGAGCCTCAGGACCCTGAATGACCCTGAGACTAAGTCTGCAGGTCACTTCCCCCCCAGGCTGATGAACTACCTGACCTACAGAGAGCACGACCTGTATGGTGACCTCTCCTCTATGTGAAAGACATTTTATTCCTACCTACTGAAAATAGCCACATTAAAGTACTTATTTAACATAATACTTCATTCTTTCAGTTGTTTCTGTATATATTGACTGAATTCTAAACTTTCAAACACCACCAGCTGACTAATGAATGTTTATTATATAAAATAGATGTCTCCAACAGATGTTCAGTTCTCTAATAAAGTTCACTGTGGACAGGATGAGGTCTGATCTGAAACTGTAAATGTAACAGTCATAACATTGTTATTGAAATATAATGTTTTTTTGTTATATTGTAATAAACTATTTACAGAGCCATGAAACCCATGTGTCTTTATGATCTGAAGACATCAGATGATCTGTGTGAGTCAGTGGGGCTGAGTCTGTGCACAATCTACTGATCATACAGCTCTGGTTCCACATCTTTTGCAATCCTTTTAAGATAGATAAGGTGAAAGTGTCTATGTGTTCACTGAAGTTGGTAGAATTCATTATAACTAAGGTTTTCGTCCCTCAGTCAGTACGTTTAACCACAATTTTATGTGATTATAAAAACATCGAGACTGTCAAGAGAAAGAGAACTCTTTGCTGAGGGACAGGCAGGGGCCAAGCCCATGCCATTTTTGCAGTTGTACATCATCTGTCTTTATCCTTCTTGTTCTGACTATATGTTGAGTCCAGCTGGCCATGAACTAAGGTGACAGGCTACTACACTGACATGCCACATGGTCTCTGAGATCACAGGCTTTTTGTGTCTCTGCCTCTCAGAGCAGTGCCTCCCAAAAAAAGACGCTGCATCATGGTGCCTACACTTTGGTACGTTCCCCTCTGATCCCTCTCTTAAGGCCTGAACAGCAGCTGTGGAGATTAGAGAGGAGAGGCCACGGACGCACACACACAGGGTCTCCTTCACATAAACTTGGTCGGCCAGGACAGATCTGGTTCAGACTGGAGTGGGCTTCAGCAGCAGAAGACAGAATGTCCAGATATCTTTTCTCTTTGGCACTGAACACCTGAATTTGACCAGTTTCATTGTGGACTGTATCTTTGCCGGAATTTCCATTCCCAAACATCTTCATTTTGGGGTCTACTCCAGATCATAAGCAAATCAAGAACTGTATTTCTGTCTGTTCTGCACTCATCACACTTTGGCCATGAGTTGTTTCGGGTATCGTCGAGAGTTGAGTAAGTATGAAGACATAGACGAGGATGAGCTTTTGGCATCTCTCAGCCCAGAGGAGCTGGCTGAGTTGGAAAAGGAGCTCTCGGACATTGATCCCGACGGCAACGTGCCCATCGGACTCAGACAGAGAGACCAGACAGATAAGACCCCGACGGGCACCTTCAGCAGAGAGGCCCTCATGAAATACTGGGAGAACGAGACGCGTAGACTGCTGGAGGATGAGTTAGGTGGAGCGAGCCCCAAACTGGTCAGTAATCACGTTTATTTGAATTCATTTTTTGTGCTATAAACTTTGCTTAAGTTGTATCAGATTTACCCCTGAATCTGTACTTAGTAAAAGTAAAATTATTACAACTTAGAGTTTTAAGCATTGAATCATTTTATGAAAATATAGGATGAAGAACAGGAAGAGGAGTGTGTGACAGGTGAAGGAGAGGAGGACAAAGACGATGAAAACGAGAAAGAGCGAATAAAAAATGAAAAAGAAAAGGAGGAAGAAGAGGAAGATGAGAACAGTGACGACGAAGAAGATGAAGAAGAAAAGGAGAGTGAGGAAGAAGAGGAACCCGTAACAGAAGACGAAGAAGATGATGATGATGAGGAGGAGCAGCAAGATAATACAGCAAAACCTGAACACTCGATGAATTCGGGGCAGGTGACGTCGCGGGTCGAGAACCTAACGCTACTGAAGCCCCAGAGGGTGGAGCCTGTGAGGCTGACCCCTCCCCCTCCACCTTTTGACCCAAACACAAGTGGAAATCCAATTGTTGTGGATGACGCTCTGGAGCGTGTGCTTAGAAATGACCCTGAACTCACTGAGGTTAATGTCAACAATATAGATGACATCTCACAGGTAAAAATACAAAACTTTCATAACAAATTTCAAAATGGAGATAATACTAATACAAATAATAATAAGCTGATCCTAAGGGTCCACACATTAAAATAACTTGATGATAGCCTCCATCAAGCAGTTACTTTAAGCTTCTAATACTACAAATTTATTCCCTTTTTCATACTTTTTAATCATTTACTGTAGCCATAACTAAAAATCTCCCCTTATGTGGCCACGTTGTCCTTTATGGTCACAGGAAACAGAGAAACTAATCACTTACTGTTTGACTTGTGGCCTAGTTTAACAATATTTTTAAGTAATATTAGTAGCTCAGCTTTGAATTTTGAACAGTGGTAGGGTAGGATCAAAGTTAGGTTCAGATGATTTGAAAACTTTGTATTTTATCCCTCTTTATTTTTATAACCAGGTCATATAATTAAGTGCATATGGAGATTCAAAGGCTTCCTATGACTGGAAAAGGAACAGAAACAAGGGGTTCTCAGTTTACAGCTTTGACAAGGTTTCCTCTTATCTGCAGGCAACTTTAGGTTTAAAACATTCTGTTCAGTTTTGTGTTCCCATTAAGTGATCACACAGATCAATAATCTGAGTGCAAAACTATACATATTCCATAGATGCCCCATTGCAAGTTAAACCAATGTGTGCTTTATGTAAATGTGAATCCAGAAGATTTATTTCCAAATGCAGTTTTGCTTGTGTTTTACAGTAGCTGAGTTTCATGAGGCAGACCCAGTTTCTATAGATGATAATGGCATATGAAATTATAGTTTGCACAGGAAGCTTTGCAGCTTTTGTGTCTGGCCTTACTAAAGTGTCAGATGTCTTTCAGTCTGTCTCTGTGCTTCAAGTTCCTTTTGTACTGAGAAGTCCTCATTTGTTTGGGAAATAAAAATATTCTCAGGAAACTCTCATCCGATTCGCTGAAGCACTGAGGTCGAACACACACGTGAGAATCTTCAGCCTCGCAAACACCCGAGCAGACGACCCGGTGGCTCTGGCCATTGCTAAGATGCTAAAGGAGAACTCCTCCATCATCAGTCTGAATATAGAGTCTAACTATGTGTCTGGGAAAGGCGTGATGGCTCTGGTTCAAGCACTACCAGGAAACAACACCTTGACGGAGCTCAGGTTCCACAACCAGCGGCACATGTGTGGCGGACAGGTTGCTCATTCCTATTTTGTGTCTTTTTATTTAAAAAAAATTAAACTCATCTGTGCTGTGCTAATCATATGATAATAAGCTGCTTGTCTACAACCACCTCCTGCAGGTAGAAATGGAGATGGTGAAGATTCTGAGGGAAAACTACACCTTGATCAAACTGGGTTACCAGTTCAACCTGCCTGGGCCTAGAATGAGCATGACAGGGATCCTCACCAGGAACCAAGACCGGCAGAGGCAGAAACGGCTGCAGGAACAGAGGCAGCAACAGCAGAACCAACAGGGGGCGCAAGAAGGAGCCGTTAACCCCAGAACTACTGCGCTGGTTTGCAGCTTTACTTTGTCTACTGGACAACATCCCACTCCCCGCTTCTGCTAACATTTGTAATAACATCACTGTTTCCAAAGTTCTCATTTTTGTAAAAAGCCGTAAGATCGTCATTGTAAACTGTTAATGTTAGATAGGCAAAGGAGTAAGGCTAATTCTTTGGTAAAATTCTTTAATGAGAAAAAATCATGTTTAATTAACTGAAATCGTCATGAGTTGAAGATTAAATGACCCACATGCAGGATTACAGCAAACAAAAGACAGCTCTTTATTAGAGTGATCGCAAAGTCTATAATACAAGACACGTCACTAACGGCACTAACCAAAGGGTGACTATCATGTTGGTTGTGTCCATCTATCTGACTTCAGCAAATTTTCACTCTTCAAATCATAGTCCCTTGCAACTGCTAGGGCTTCGTGCATGTGAATGGACACCAGGTTAAACTTTAACGCACTTTCTTTAACCTTAATTTTTTAAGTGAAAGCAAGCAATTCTGCTTTTCCTGCTTATGCATTTATTTGTCTTTCCCCGTCTCCAGAGAGGAACTCCAAGTTCCTCACCTTACAGCTCACCCAGGGCCTCTCCCTGGTCCTCACCCAAACTGCCCCGAAACGACCCGGTTAAAAAACAAACACCCCCTGCGCCACCTCCTCCCCCACCTCCGCCCCCGCCTCCTCCACCACCACCTCCTCCACCTCCCCTCCCGCAGCAGGAGAAGAAGAAGAAGCCCACGAGGATGATTGCAGAGGTCATCAAGGCGCATGAGGCGGGCAAGAAAAAGACGGTAAAAACAAAAGGGAAGAAGGGGAAGAAGGGGAAGGCGGGCAATGAGGAGACAAACAGCATCCTGAAGGAGCTCAAAAATGCCCTGAGGCCAGTGTCAGGAGAGAGGAGAGGTGAAGAGGGCAGCAGGCCTTCAACGCCGATGAGGTCAGCCCATGATCAGCTGATGGAGTCCATCCGCAGTAGCAGCATGCGCAATCTGAGACGGGTGAGGGAAGTTGATGTTTTTCAACCCCAAACTTGCTCCTAATTACCATTATTCACATCAAAAGTTGTATCGGGCTGAAGTTGCATAAGGTTAAAGAGTGCATTGGTCTTCAGCGTGGGAAAAGTTCAAAATTCACCACTCAAGCAGAAACACAAGCAGGCAAGCAAAGCTCTTGAAGCAAAATTGCAGAGTCTCTCAAAAACAAACTGAACAAGTGGGGAGTTTAATTTAGATGTGGATGACACAGAGTCAGCGGTGTCTGAGTCATCTCTGTGGCTGACATGGTATGTTCTGTCTGCAGAGGGTAGGCAGGCAAAAGGCTACTTGCTGCCATCCAGCACTCTGGCGCGATCACAACACTTTTACAGCCAGTAAATAATAATGACGGCCAAGCAAGTCAAGTATTTTTATCTTGAAGAGGCAGATTAGCTGATGTGCGGGACAAGATAATAGGACAAACAAAAGGGAACTGCAACTGAACCCATCTGGACTCTGTTTTTGTGTTATTATTCCGAGAGCTAACTATTTTTACCGCCGAGGAAAGAGATGCTTTTGAAGCTTTAGTGCAGCTCTTCACATTGTTAGAGTGGAAAATTAGCTCTGCCCTTAGATAGCAGGGTCTCCAAGTGTAGCTGTGAAATTCCAGCCACTTAGAGCAGGTATTTATAGAACCTGTTCACTGGAACTTAGATAAAGACAGACACAACATGTTATCCAAACACAGCACGTACCAGCATCGCACATTTAACACATCTCCTGACACAACTAAGGATATTACGCACATCTTTGATGCAATGTCCCAGTTTGTATTAGTCAGAAATCATAATGACACAATTGCTATTACAGCTAGGCGAAGAGCTCGTCACTGGTAGCAAATGTGTCTGGGTGATGAATCTACACGATTTAGCCCGTTAGCTTAGCTTTACCCTCAATAGTGAAAATAAATGAGTCATATCTATTTGGGTTGTATGCATTAATGCCTCTTAGCTTGCATTTAAAACTATCATGTCATTGTCTTTACACTACAGGTGGAGGTCCCTCGTTATCTACGATAAAACTGACGATGGGCCGACCAACAGTGATGAAATGTGACAGGTGAAAACTTGGGTTTTCTGATGAGACCGATGTGAATTCTTACTCATAAAAAAAAATACACTGGAAATTTGCACTGCAATGACAGCTTTACATTTTAAAAATGTTGAATTTGTTTTTTTTTAAGTATTTATTCACAATAGGAATTTGTATTTTAATTTGTGGAAGGAGTGAACTAATTTGTTTACTGCCAAAGTTTTCTAAATCGCCATTTTCTTACGTAACTGTAAATATCTGTTGTGGTTGAACTGTTAATTTCTAAATATAGCCACTTGCTGTTTACAACATCACTCGTGGAACGATGCTTTCCTTATTCTTTGGTTGCTGGATGAGCTCCATTTGAAAGAAATGGGGTCAAGCTGTGATAGGGAAGAATGCAATCCCACGGAGCCACTGTTTTTCTGTTTATCAGTGAGTCAGCGTACTGGTCAAGTGCCACTGATGCATATTCCCACTTCAATACGCTCACAACACACCCACTCCAGATAGCACGTATTAGTGCGGGGCTTTTGCGCACTTTGAATAATTCACAATGCATGACAAGTGAAGGGAAAGCACAGGCACTACACAAAAATTTTATAGTATTAAATAAAAAACACCCATCCATACATTTAATGACCCACTTTGCCAGACATTTGCTCAGTCCCATGAATGCCACAGCCTGTGACCACTAGTTTAGCTTGGGATGGCTAATGATAACCAATGGTTGCCAATGTTAGGTGCACTGGGTGTAATTACCACATTAATTTGCTTTAAAGATACTTTTGAAGCAGTATGTGTGTGCGTTGAGATGTTTTCGGATGTGTGCCGCTGTTTAACTGTACATGTTTATTTTTAGCTCCTCCCCTTTTCTCCAGACGTTTTGCCTTTTGATAGGCTTCTATCACAGTAAATAAAAATGTGCTCTTCATGACTTGCCTGGTTAAATAAAGGTTAAATTGATTCACTAAACCATTTTGTGGTACCAACTGGTATGAGACAAATGTCGGTCCCTAGTTCGACGTCCGCTGATATCTCTTCAACACAATACGCAGATGTTCAAGACATAAAGTCAAACAGTGGCCCAGTTGTTTTCTTTTTACCCTGATTTGCAAGACTTGAGAGAGCATTGTAATAAAAAACAACAGTGACATATTGGCATATAGAGTTATTAAGCGCAGAAGGTTATAATAATTATATTTAAATGCAGTAATTTTTGGTGATCTTATTTAAATGTTTTTTAAAATGTACGAAGGGGCCCAAAGTGTGCCAAGAAAATATAATTCACACCATGACACCACCACCAGCAGCTTGAGCCACTGATAGAAGGCAGGATGGATCCATGCTTTTATGTTGAAATTGGGACTCATCAGACTAAGCAAAAACATTTTTGTGAGCCTGCATGAACTGTAGCCTCAGGGGGACCCGTGTGATCTTGCTGCTGTAACTCATCTGCATAACTTGGTTGTAATTATTTCAGTTCCTGTTGCCTTCCTATCAGTTTGAAGCAGTCGGGTCATTCTACTTTGTCCTCTGACATCAAGGAGGGTTTTTTGCTCGGAGAACTGTTGCTCACTGGAGAGTTTATCTTTTTTTGGACCATTCTCTGCAGGTACATAAAAAAAAATCTCTTCCTGTTTTAGTCTTAGAGGACAACCTAAGGTGGTCAAGACCAGTAAACCACATGACGTACTTAAGAAATAGGGATGGTCTGATAAGAGAGTTACACTGACATGAGAGGCAGGTATGATGCCCCTCGGGGATAATAAAGTACTTTGAGTTGAGTTGAGGTACCATTGAGATGACAAATCAGGGACAAAAGGCATGACATGCCAACAAGAATGTGTGGTGAGCAATGAGAGATGAGAGAGTGAAAGCAAGAGACTGAAAGATGTGAGATACTAGTGTCAGCCATCCTAATCCCGGTGTTGTTTGCTTATGTGTCTTGGAAGAGTTCCCCAGCTCCTAAATCCAGAGAGCAGCTGTTCAAAGCCAACACTGCCAGGGCCTTACAGGGGGCAACAGCCAGAAAACTACAGATTTTATCATTGCCGACAGTTTCCAAAAGCACCAATCAGCTGATCGTGTGCTTTGTTGTGCATCTGAATGTTTACGCTTCAATATTCAAGATAAAACCACATTTAATGTCGCATGTTCCCATTAGCTACTGATGACACTGGATGGAAGATGTAAAATGTCTTTCATTCAACTTACTGTGTAACTGCAGAAGCAATGCAGCAATAATCTAGATTAGGAAAGTCTGAATATCAATAAATTGATCTCCTATGGAGGGGACACTCTGCATACTGGAAACCATTATGGCAAAATTTTATCTCAAATACACCAGCTCAGTATGCACAATACTAGCTAAGTATCCTGCAGTTAAAAAAAAAAGAAAAGAAGAAGAAACAAACAGCTTCCTCTACTCAAGCACAGCACTTTGTCATGTCTGTCAAGCTGTAAATAGAGGCATTCTTCCATAAAAATCATCGATAAAAAGCAGAGACTTCCTGCTTGTAAATGCACTCAGGGTGGTCACTACACGATCCCCATATGGAATTCAAGGCATGATTTTCAGGATGTACACTGGGTTTAATGCTCTGCAGAGGGTTTTAAAACCCTCTTCTAAACCACAAAAAATGTTAAGTAGTCAAGTTTTCATGCATCCCATGACACACCAGCGCCGCACATATCCCCAGAGCTGTTAAAGCCTCTGAGTCACAACATTTTGGATCTTTGACTCATTAACATAAGCATCTATTGCTGCTGATTGATGACTATAGTTAAAACCGTTCCAGTGATAAACTCCATTGATAAAATGTCAGTGTAGTACAGGGGTGAGCAACATTTCTTTTTTCCTAAGGGCCGAACCGTGTTAAAACTCCATGAATTATTTAGATGTGATAGATTCTTTTATAGGAGAGTATGTGCCAGTACAGAAAGCCTGGGTGATTGTTTAAAGAACACTTTTTAATGCACTTTCATGTGTCAATTCGGTGTACTCTGAGGTCATAATAAAACGATTACTTACATGAAACAATCCATACAAATACTGTATGAATCTTTCAATTAATTTGCATACATCTAGCTAAAAAGCAAACAAATAAAAAAAAAACTAGATTACTGCATTACAGACTGAAGGATTAATCAGGCTTAATCAGGTTAATATTTTACCTACCAAACACCTTTTGCCTTATACCCAAACACATTCATAGATGCTCATGTCTCAAACCACTGAAGTCTGGTGTCATGCCTGATATTGAAATATGCCGCACTCAATCTTTACGTGCTTTTTAGCTCATCACCCAAAGTTTGTCCGCCTGCTGTTTGGAGCGCCCCCTGCTGGAATCTGATTCAGGAGTAGGGCTGACTCAACACAGTCATTTGCGTCGAGCCGGGGTGGGGGGGTGTCATTAACACTTCAGGCTGTTCTGGACACACTTAGTTCACCTGTTATCCAGAACAGCATTCAGCCTACCTTTGAACAAGTTTTGTGCAAATACCAAAAAGTGCTTCTACTTGTATAAAAGCTTTTTTCCTCTACCCCCGCTCTCTGTGTGCGGGTCTCTGTGGAACCACTGCATCAAAGTAGGGCCACTGTGATGGAAAGTGCCATACCTGCCCTAATCCCTCTCATAAGCTCTGCAGCAGAGAGCACAGTTACCAGGTCAGCTGATGTGGACGTTTACTAAAAATAAATGGCTGAGGCACAGAATTCTTGTGGTCATTACAGTCTTCTAAAGGGCAATTTTTAGTTCCTCCATTTTTCCTTCTTCCTGTCTGTCTGTTAAGACACTTCTGACTGTGTGTTTTCCAGTCTGTGATGAAATCATAGTCTAAGAAAAACTACAAGCACTGTAATATATATGAAATTTATTGGAGCTTCATTTACTTAACTATAATGCATATTGTTATTCATCAAATTGTCCCAAATAAAAACAAATGGTTAGATTTATTGAGTCCTGTCAAATAAGGTTAAAATCATGGCCTTGTACTGGACTGTTCATGCTATTGTCACCTCACAAGGGCTCATTCTGATCCAGGGGGGAAAAAACACTCCCAATTTTATGATAAAAATCAACAGCTGGATTTGAGTCCGGACTGCATGATCACACGTGATTTGCACTTGTGTTTTGCCCCTCAGTGACCCATTTTTCATTTTCTCTGGGTCAGTAAGCAAAGATAATTCTCTGTCCAGCTGTTACCAGATCTGTAGGTGACAGGGACTATATTCATTACTCAAATTACATGCTGGACTGACTTGATTGTGATCTCCTCTTGTTTCACTTCATTACATAAAATTTATGTGTAACCATAACCTGTGATCCCTACATGGAAAAACATACCCGTGGGTTTTGTATGAAAGAAAAAGCTTTGAGGAAACATCCACTTTGACAAGATGTGAAGCTAAAAAAAACATAAACCCAAATACCAAAAATATGTATAGATCAACCTTTTATTGGAGTGTACATTGTAAGAGTTCATTATTTGTCCTGCCTTTTTGGTAAGACTTGGCATCCACAATGTCTTATTAACCAAGTTACCTACAGAAGCTAACATCAGCAAAAGCATGGCTAGTTTTCCCCTAAGAAGTATCTTAATATTTGACAAAGATGTCAGCTATGAAATCAAACAATTGATGTGTGAAGTTTCTAGAAAAATACTGCGATAGAAAACATTTGCATTTCTTCAAACCATCTTTTACTTCCTTTTCTTGTTTACTACCCTAGAAACTTCACACATGCACAGAGTGTAAGTGTTGATTATAACCCAGAAATGTGTTAGCCAAAGTAGCATCACACAGACTAAAAAGCTTTTAGTTACTAGAAGTGACAACTCAATTGGCTTGATGCATGGTTGTTCTAGCTTTTATGGTGAGCAATAACACCCTCACTCAATTCAGTTTTGTGTGTCACAGCCACATTCTTTGGTTTGGTATAAACAGCTAGCAAACAGTTAGCTTAAATTCAAAAACCCATAACAAACAACCTGTTTCCTCTAAACTTAAACCATACCAACCCTGTATCCCAACCTGCGCATAATCAGTTATCTCTACTACTTTAGAGGCCTAAATTCTAATGTGTGCTGTAAATGTATGCTAATGGCTAATGTCAGCTAACTTAAAAAAAAGAATAAACTACTTTATGATAAAGTTCTCCCATTTTTTGCTGCCGTTAGATGAAATTTGAGAATATAGCACTTTCCAATAACTGTCATTTGTGCCCACTTTTTAATCATCATAATTTGGTTAGCTTATGAAGCTTGTTTCTGCAAATGTTGGAAAGAAAAAAAAAAAGTAAAAGAAATTTGACTTGAGTTATAGATATTTTTGAATACGCTGAAACTGACATACCCAACTTGAAACTTTGACATACATAACTTGAAATCTTTCAACTTATGTATCGTGAAATTTTGACTTAACCCAAAGTTTCAACTTGGTAGGTATCTCAAAATTTCAAGCTCAATTGAAAATTTGAGATGCTAACCTGACCTGACCTGTATGGTCAAAAAAACCAAAACAAAAAAACCAAAACAACTGGTGGCAGAAACAAGCTTCCATAGTTGGCTGTAAGCAAATTACCTATATACATTTAGTAAAACATGATTCGTGCTGATGCACACCTTTAAACATGCCTTGCAGAACCCTTCTGACAGAAAGCATTAAAGGGAACCTTGTACACATGTTCTCAGTTAGAAAACGTTAACCTACATAATATCACTTTATAGAGACAAACGGATTAGAAGGAATTTGCACAACCATGCGAATAGCAGTTCTCTAACAATTACACTAATTTTAAAGAGTTTCCTTAACTGAAATATTTTGTCCTATTTTCCATTTAAATAAGAATAAGATAAAAATAATTGCTAAGAACTGCTTTTTTTTGGATCAAATGACAACTTGAGTGTTTAGCCTTTGTAGATAACTGTTAACCACTGGGTTCTTTATGGAATTGATTCCTATGTCACACCTCGTGATTTACAATTAGATAAAAGGAATGATACTTGTTAGAAGAATACCATGAATGCATTTCTTCCTGTAGTAGGAAGTATATGATGTTAGCCCTGCTATTTCTGGAAAGTAATTTAACATATGGACCCACGATAAGCATCAGGTATGAAAACTAATATATCTTTATTCCACAAGTTTTACGTGACAAATGACCTGATTCCAACAAACAGGTATTCATTAATACTCTGCTTGCTACTTAAAAAAAACCCCAAAAACACAGATTCAGCTGAATCTTTAGTGTGCCGCTGACAGAAAAAAAAACACCTAAAAATCACAACAGATAGCCTGCCATAACACTGCGGGCTACCTCCAATTCATTTACTGTTTGTAGTGTGGTATGTTTAAAACGACGAGTGTGTTTCTGTCTCATTCCCTAAAGCGTAGGTAATTTCCATAATGAAGCAGACCTGAAATATGTCCTGTATTCATGCAGCGAGTCTCCTCTTTTTAATCTGTGCAAAAATATAACAAGACTCAAACTCTGGAGCAAATTTACAGTCCACAACAAATGAGGCTAAATATTCCAAAACTCTTTGTTTTAAGAAAATATGAGTGCTAAACTAGGATCATTTGAATACGTAAAAATAAACTACAGAGCCGTAGGGTATGAAAATAGTTAATTCTTTTCCCTAATGAACAACAATGGTACGATTAATCGAAAGATCTGTGGCAACTTGTTTTGTAAGCCGCCACCCCAGAGAAAAACAAAACAAAACAATAAACCCTTAAGTTCGAGAGACAAATTGATTTAAAATTGCACGTTAATCTGGACTCCGGGAACGTATGTGATGGGAGGCAGCAGACATGAAAGACGGTGAGTGACAGATGAAGGTAAATGAGAGATGTGGGAGGAAAAATATCCAAGAGACACTTAAAATGAGAGGAGCCATATTGCTATCAAGAGACAGATCGAGCCAATAAGGCGTATAAAAGGAAGAGATAACAGGGATGGCGACTGAAGATGACAAACATTTACAGATTAAATGAGGTATTGCACAGATTAATAAAAAGGCATGAAGGCAACAAAAATATACAGCAAATGGATAGAACATTTACATTTAGAATTTTGAAATTAAAGATTTTTTTTCCCAAAGACAAAAACAATTTTTAGTGTTGTGATCATTCAGGGGGCCGTTTTGGGGAGAGGAGGAAAAAAATAAACAAAAAAACAAACACTAGTCGTCCCACTCGTCCTCCTCTTCAAAATCTTCTTCATCTTCATCATCATCGTCCTCATCTGTGGAAGGAACATTGATGTTATGAGCTGAAGAAGATGAAAACTGCTTAATACGGGCAATAAAATCTCAATATTTACGCAGAGGATACTTGAAAATAGTGGTCTTTGCTTTGGTGCATCAAGAACATCATTAATCTCATATGTTCATGCTCAAAATTCTCTTTGATGATGACCTTCAAGCGGGGATTTTTTTTTCTGAGAACAAGAGAAACTGAAAAACAGGAATGAGGATGTTCGACTGATGAGGAAGTGGCGTTAAAGATCATCTCATTCTGAGTAAATGACGTAAGTCTCGAGTGGCTTTTTAAGGTGGAAGAGGCTTGGCAAACCTCTCCAGGAAATCAAATAAAATCAACTATGAATGCTCAGTTTTGTTGACTGCATAGGACAAGAACGCCTTTCAAAAGTGTTGACACGATATGTGAAACTGTTTTATGTTTATTTCTGAGTTTGTGTGAATTTATCTGAAAGTGGAAAAACACTAACAGACTCAAAGAAGTTTCACCTTATAACCATGTAAAACAGACTATTAAAAATAATCCCAGCAACAGATCAATAATTTCAGAAACTTATCAGCCACCAAATCCAAGCACAAGTTTGCATCACTGAGTGATGATGACAAATGTAATCTGATTGCATGTAATCACTGCAGGTGTCGGGTAAGTTTGATTTTCCGCATCCCTGATAAATTTTTAAAAAAAAAAAAATCACAAAAAATTCCAGTTAAAAAGAAACAAAAATGAAGTTAATTTTAACTACAAATAAAATATGTAATGTAGTGATGGTTGAGTAGATGGTGAATATTGATCGAGTTGAAGGTACCTGAAGAGTGAATAGCCCTTTTCCTTTTCTCCATCACCTCCATGAGGGCCCCGACAATGCCCGATGATGGGGCTTGTGTGGAAGGTGGTGGTTCGTTATTATCGTCCCTCTGTAAAGACAATGCATAAACACGGGGCTTAAAGCGTGTAGCGAGCACGCAGTCGATGGACAGATGTCGTGTAGGATGAATAAACACTTACAGTTTTGAGTTGAACTCCTTGTCGGATTTGGTCCAGAAGTGCGTCTCTGCCCACGCTGGATACCGGCCTCTCTTTCTGCTCCACCTTCTTCAGCTGGGTTCCTTCTCTGATCTGACTCAGCAGCGCAGACTTTCCAGATGACGGTAGGCTGCTGTCACCGCCGTTAGCTTCTGTGGGGGGTGGGGGAGCTGGAGGTGGAGGACCAGGAGGAGGTGGAGGAGGAGGAGGGGGAGGTGGTGCGCCAGCGCTGGATGAGATGGGAGGCGGTGGTGGGGGAGGAGGTGCGACGGGAATAGATGCATGGGCTGGTGGGGGGGGAGGGGGGGGGGGGGGGGGGGGGGGGGGGGGGGGGAAAGGGGGGCGGGGGGGGGGGGGGGGGGGGGGGGGAGTGGGCCGCGACTGGGCCGGGGAGGCGGTGGCGGAGCAGACATGCCTGGCCGTGATGGAGGGGGAGGTGGGGGTGCAGAGACGGGCGCTCTGGAGGGGGGCGGAGGTGGTGGCGGCGGGGCACCTCGCCCCCGTGCAGGAGGAGGGGGAGGG
>VOQJ01004377.1:5751-20637 GCA_015052665.1 Apistogramma diplotaenia
GGCAAGCAGGGGAAAATAAGGTTTGTTTGGGTCATTTCCCCCCCCCCCCCACTCCCCACCCCCCTCCAGGCCACAAACAAACAGCTGAAGCAGGCTGTAAGCTGAGAGTTAAATGTAAAGACTGGTGAGTTAAAGATTTATAAACAGAAATAATAATAATAATAAAATAATGTAACAACAATAAAAATACACATTATTTGTGTACTTCATGTATTTAGCATTTACATCTTCAAAGGCACTACATTTGGTACTGATTATGAAGATGGAAGAGATTTGGTTGGTACTAACCCGCAGCTGGTCTCCAGTAGACTGTCCCCGACCTGCAGAGACGCCATGCCGAAGTCTGCTATCCTGATGTTGTTCTTCTCGTCTAACAACAAGTTCTCAGGCTTCAAATCTCTGTGGCTGCAGGAGAACGGGAGAAGGAGAACCGAAGGCAGAACTGAAAACTGATGGTTCTATGACTGTTCAACAGGGCACACAGACGCAGTTAATTTGAGCCTGGCTGGAGCCATGACTGCACATGTAGGTTCAGCTGCAACCTTGCAAGGTCTCTAAAAAACCCCTTTGCCCTTACTGTCTGCACCCTGAGGACCGAGTATGTTCCAGGAATGGTGACAATAAAAAAAAGTTTGGTATAAAAGCCTCTACTCCTCGATGCTCTATGACCTTCCTTCTTTGCTGAGTTTATGGTCTCAACATGGATCCAACACTCCCTGAATACAAAATTACATTTATTTTCTAAATTATGGTTCCCATTAAATTCAAAAGCGAGAATGAAACAGGGTATGATTTAGGGCGGGGCTACCTTGTGACTGACAAGTACAGTATGAGCATGAACTGATTTATATTTTTAAAAAAAAGGTAAGATCCATCTTTTATATCTTGAACATTCAGTTTCCATCTCGCAAAGTTACCAATTTAGCCACTGTAATGTTTCCTGTGAATACAGAAGGTGCTCAGAGTTTTTTACATTTTTGCTGCTACGAATCAAGTTCTTCAGCAAAATGGTCTTTAAGGTTTTCGGTGGTAAAGCGGAGTTGATCAGCTACTAAGACAGTCAATAACAACAGCACAGTTTTACCCAAAACTAGTGAGGGAAATAAAACCAGGGCACATACAGCTTGACTGTAGTTGTACGTTTCCCCGGTTCTCACAGAAAACACACAGCATGGAATAAATCTACTCCTTCAAACACTTGATGTCTAATGCTGAGAGTCAAAGGCAGAACATCTTTGATGTGCAATTGCTCGTAGATATACAGTGCTGCAGTGATGCGTGGAGAAACTAAAGGTGGTCTCAGAGATGAAAAGAGATCAAAAAGGAGCTGCAGCCTCTAAAGTCACCCCCGGCTACGGCTGATGAGGATAGAGGCTGCAGAGCAGCAGGAAACCTGTTGTTTACACATCCACATGGAGCAAACATGATGGCAATGTCATATAAAATTCCCAGAATATAAAATACTGTAAGAATGTTGAGTATTTTTTGTTAATTTACTGCACACTAAACTCTCTGTGTTTATACTCCACTCTGCATTCAATCATTTGCTATAATTAATCTCTGGCTTTCTTCCACAGTGTCCTGTCCTGTCCCTCTCCCCTCAGCCCCAACCAGTCTCAGCAGATGACTGCCCCTCCCTGAGCCTGTTTCTGCTGGAGGTTTCTTCCTGTTAATAGGCTGTTTTTCCTCCCCACTGTTGCCAAGTGCTTGCTCATAGAGGGTTGTTTGATTATTGCACTTTCCCTGTATTTATGGTATGGTATTGTATACTACCTTACAATATGAAGCGCCTTGAGGCATCTGTTTCTTGTGATTTGGCACTATTTAAATAAAATTGAAATTGAATTGACTAAGCTAAATGCAAATTTCCCTGACAGGTGCAGAAATACTACTAGGTAATTTAACCATATTAACAGACATTTTGACTTTCTAACTGTTTTACAATGATGTGCTGGGTAAATTAATTTTTCCCCTCACTGTGCAGTCAGACTGACCTCAAACCTGTGGAGCTGCTGTAATTAACAAATCAAATCCAACTTTCCTACCAATCCATGACACATTATTAATGTATTTCTGTTCTTAACAAAGCCGGAAAATTTCAGCCCAGCTGGAGAAACAAAGTGTAGAAAAAGCCCCATTGGAAAGAAATGTGGTAATACCCTTTTGGTCATTAAGTCTGGTGGCTCCATGCTATATCATGGTATCATATAGCATTACTATATGGGGTATATATGGGGTACTATATAAGGTTTGGAAGTAACTGCCATCAGATTTATGAACACAGCCAGATCGCCAACATGCTCCAAACAGTCTGAGATGGTCGGTGCTGATGAGTGCAACTCTGTTTCAGACCTGTGAGGTTCTGTCTGGGGCGGCTGTGGCTCAGGAGGGAGAGCAGGTCACCTACCAATTGGAAGGTTGGTGGTTCAATTCCTGGCTGCTCTGAGCTCCATGCCAAAGTATCCTTGGGCAAGATACTGAACCCCAAGTTGCTGTCCGATGCAAGCGTTGCAATGGTTTTACAGATGGAGGCCAGCAACAGTGAATGTTTTGTCTGTTCATATTCATGCATGATATGAAAAATTGATATCAAGTATCCAAACTTCATTAGGAATCAGCTGTATGTCTGTCTGTCCATCTCTCGCTGCTTCAACCATAGATTTTCCCTTTGAGAAATATTAAACAGTACTGCTGCACATGCAATTTATTCTGTGCAACGGTCAGACAGCAGTGATAAATTAAGTCCTCCTCCCCATATTTTTCACATCTACACAAAAGAACACAAAGTACACGACAATAGAATTTTCAGCTTTGCCTGTTTCCATTCTAGCTGCTCAAAAATTTGACTATTAAGTTCATAAACATTAATCCTTGGAAAATGTGCAGCTATGTTTGCTTTTATGAACAAAACTGTGGGAAAAAAACAAGTATTTTGACAGAGGCAAACTCAAATAAATATATTTGGAGTTTACCAGAGTATAAAACAGTGTGCAGTAGAACCATCAAAACCCAACCGACTGACTAAAATTTGATAAAAAGTGGAAAAGATTTTGTGACAAACCATATGGAGTGGCTGTGACAGAAGTCCAGAGCTGAGATGATCTGTCTGAAGAACTTTCGGGCCTCTTTAGGTGTTAACCGGCCCTTCTTCACCAGGTAGTCGAAAAGCTCCCCACCAGACACATGCTCTAGCACCAGGTATCTGCAAAGGAAGACGGGGGGTAAAGATGAGTGACAGAAAACCTTCTGAAACCCTTAAATCCCAGTAAATCAAGGACCTGCCACTACTGCAGTCAAGTAGTATTTTACAGTAACCTGTGTTATCAGAATATGTAACTTTTCACAAAGGCCGTTACACACCAGCACGAAAAACAACATGAAACCCCAAAATTTTCGAATGAGATCCTGTCTGGTAACCTATATTCACACCGAACTGGTTGTGTTTTTGCAAATAAATTGTCCTCATAAAACGCACTGTAAAATCAAAGTTGCAGGAGTCTTCAAGCGATGATGTAATGGGTCCCGATGTTTCTAACCAAGAGCAGGAACAAGCAGAGATTCTGGTTCATCAGCTCCTGACAAAGCAGCAGCAGGGAGAGTTTCATGGTTCGAACCCAGAGCTGAAGCTGTATCGCGGCCACTTTTGCACATATTTTAGGATGTCAGGGGCAATTTGAGCTCTTTTTGATATAGTTGGGATCACATCTGAGGAGGCAGAGAATAATTTCAGAGAGCTGACTGACCTGTGCAGCGTGTAGCTGTGTGTCTGAGGAAAAATAAGGTAATTTTACTGTTCCCACGTGACTGTACATTGATGCGCGTTTTGAGATATGAATCACGTTGCCAAATGCAACGCTCTGATTTGTCAGATATGTTTGTTTGCTTCCAAAAATCGGAAAAATTTTACTTGATCCAAAAAAATAGGTGCTGCAAATGTGTCCAGTGAAATGATATGGCTGGTGTGAACGGCTGCATTAAGAACAAGTGGGTCCGAAAAATATTTTTTACTCACAAAACATTTGCACCAAATTTACACAGGCTTTAAAACATCACTTTATTACACTTTAAATGACTTGACTGCACGGTGAAACGTGAGAAGAACGAGATGAGGTATGTGAGATCATTCAGCGACTGAGCGCCGACGTGCCTACTATCAGTGTCGTCCCGAAGCTTGGCTCGTATCCTGGAACTGAACTCGTATCTAGAGCAAAAATTTAGCTCGAGCCGCGGCTCTTATCTCAAAAAACCCGTATGTGGAGCAGCTCTTAACTCGAGGTACCACTGTAGGTATGCCCTGACAGAAAGCTATTCATAGACCCCTCACTGTCAGTCCCCCTAAAAGGTAAGATCAGCCTGACAAGTTGATCTAATTTTCAAGATCTCAACCTGGACTCCAAAAACCCAACCAAAATAATGTAACAATGTGTGATACATGTTTCGCTTTTTTCAGTCCTCAAATAAACCCATAAATGCTCAGTGTGCATGAGGTCATGTGACTGTACAGGGAAAGACATTCAGCACTTCTTGGTTTTCTTTGGTCCGCAAGTAGCACTACAATACAAAGCACCCATTACCCACAGGTCCTTCAGACGGACTCCAAGAAAACTTGAAAAATGATTGCCGTATTTTCCGGACTATAAGACGCACTTTTTTTTATAGATTGGCAGTGGGTGCGACTAATACTCCAGAGCAACTAATATGTGAAATTATTAACACTATGTTAAGAGTCATTACTTTATTTGGATGGCGCCCTTACTCATTTGTTACGGTAGCTGGAGAATCCGGGTCGTCACTACGGTACGTCAAACTGTGACATCATCACGTTCTTGTGACTGTGTTGTCTTCGCCCGCAAAGTTCGTACGGGGGAGATGTTATGTTCAATAAATATGCCTGAAGGCTAAAGAGAAGTGGAGTCACGCCTCGCTTATCCTCTGCACACAAGAGGAAAGAAAAGGCTGCTCAACACTAGTCTAATAAAAGAGACGCAGAGAGGAAGCAGTGCTTCGTCTGCCTCCGGAGTTGTTTATGTGACACCAAGGATGGTTTGGTAACCTTGTTAGCATGTTCTTTACGCTATAGTTATCTGAATAACTGTTATCTGAATGTGTTACATTAGCCTATTCGCCCTGTTGTTCACTAATTGAATATTATTTTAAATTGCTTTTCAAGATGAAATGTCTGTTCTTGGTCTCGGATTTTACCAAATAAATTTTTCCAAAAGTGCATCTTATAGTCCGGTGCGACCAATATACTGTATGTTTTTTTTCTTCTTTGTTATGCAGTGGCTGCTGCGACCAATGAAAACACGAGGTGTGGCCTTGTGTAAGAGTTGGTCACTATTTGAGCTTTACCTGAACAAGTCAATTCAAAAAATGTGACCTCTAGTACAAAACTGTTCAAATGGGCGGTACCACTAATCCTGTTCGGTGTGATTGCTGCCTAGAAATTTTAACACAATCTGAAAAACATCTTCATTTCAACTGTCCATTTTTGGCAATCAAATAGTAAAGTAAAACACAGAATAAAAGATTCTGTTTTACTTACTTCCCCTGTTGTTTTGTGGACAAAAAATAAAAAAGCTCCCACAATTACATTAGTAAAGAACATCCAAATCATACAACGCTTGGGTAAATGTACTTCCCACCTGAGTCCCTACAGATCTTCTGCTTCATTTTTCCTCAAAAAGAAAGAAGTATTATTGAAATAATTGGGTCATAAACTAAAGAGTATTTAGCTGCGACATGTTGAAGTCACCACAGTACATTGATGCGCAACATAAATCCCTGAGAAAATCCCCAACCCGTGTTGGTTTGTGTGCTTGCGGTTTTATCCATCTCCTGTGTTCATTTGTCTGGGAGACATCGCTGAGCCGGCTCCTCCTGCAGCCCCGTCTTCCCCGCGGCCTGATTTATTAGCAGATTAAGGGATCTGCTCAAGCATTTACCCATCACAGCTATTTAAATTAGAAACACGTTCAGGCGTGATTTGTGAGTGTGAGAATTTCTACGGCAAACTGTTTGCATCCATGATGACCATCCGTCCCTGTCCTTGCAACATTAAGAAAACAAATTCCTGCTCCGTTTGACAGCGGCACCTTTATCAATTATTGAACAACATATTAAGCCATGCCACTGTAGCACAGCCGTCATATGCACTAGATTAATGTACACTGTAAAACACACGCGAACGCTGGAGTCGCGGGGGACAAGTTAAAGTGATGGGGACCAAAGAAGCATTTCATGCTTTAATCAAATCCCACAGCTCAAACTGCTGCTCACATAAATGTTGTACTGTACTGCAGTGCTGTCAGCTGTTACTTAGACATGGTGTTTGGTTTATCAGTGCTGTTTGGCAGCCTATAAAAGAGAAGTTGGAAAATAAATTTCTCCTAACGTTTTATGCTGAGAACTATAACAGTGTGCATTTCACTCTGAATTCAAATACATTAACACTGCTTCCAAACTTACTTATGGAAATAATTCCAGCCTTGGAGTTCTGTGGGTTTAGTTATTTGAATCAAGGAGGATGGGCTATGCTGCACAGATGGTCAAACCCCTTTTTAGCCTTGTTTATGATCTTATGAGAACAGGTGAATGCCTTAAAATGTTTTTTGGTTTCATAAAAAGTTGGAAAGGCATTAACTACGTTTATATCGTGCCGCTGAACATGCAGTGTCCAACGAAACCTAGAACGATACGTACTGTAGGCCAGGACAGTTTCACAAAACTTTGTATATAAACATTTAAAAGGAAAATGCATTTGTGGTTTGAGTAGCAGAGTTGAGTATGTTGGTTAGTGCCATGAAAAACTTGCCAAATCTTCTCTGTCAATGCCAAACAACGTATTCTGTCGACTCTTGTTTTGAGGTGCTGACAGTGAGACTTGTCATCACTGGAGGCAATCTCAGTGCAGAGAGATACTGAGATAAGACTCTGCAATCAGCGGCGATCCCAGTCAGTCAACAGTCTGGGACTGCTCGCCCCCACAGAGCGGGTTTATCAGACACTACCTGCAGAATTTGGGAGTGGAGAGGATGGGATGACCTGTCTGCAGTTCTGACCTCAACCCCACTGAACAGCTTGCTGTTCGTGCCACAGTCACAGACATGGCCACACAGGCTGACTTGTGTCAAATGCTGGTTGAAGAATGGGATGCCATCCCACAGCAGTGTGACCAAGCTGGGGACCAGCATGAGGAGGAGGCGCCAGGCTGTTGTGTTTGAGTATGGTTCTTCCACATGCTGCTGAGGCCTCGCGTGTTAAATGAATAAATTATTCAATTGCTAATGTTTCTTCAGACTTCAATCATCTAATGCAATAAATGACACCAAACAAAGCAGAACAAGCTGTTTGGCCTCCCAAACAGTTCTTTCTAAACTTTCTAAAGTGATTCTAGTCCAATTAATGTTTAGACTTAGTACTCTAATTTTCACTTAATGTGCTCAAGCCTGAAAGGAAAAAAAAACTACAGCAAAGGACGGAGAAAATATATTTTCTAAATGTGTTTAACATCAAATAAAATTGACCAAAAATAAAACGACATTTTGAGTTTTTAATTAAAGACCTAGGCGCCTGTGTGTGTATTCACTGATGATATAGAAGAATATACTCACAGGTATTTCTTATTTTCATAGACGTCATGCAGCTTTAAAACATGAGGATGCTCTATGAGTTTCAGAATGGCTATCTCCCGCTCCACCTGAAGACAAACACAAGCAAAAGACAGTCAAAATAAGGTGAAAGCAAACAATCAGGTCTTAATCAAATTAAGTACTAGCAGCCAAGATGACACAGACACAGAGAGAGTATCTCTTATATTATGATATTACCAAGAGGCCCCGCAGGGATTTCACAGCTACGTTGTTTGTTGCTAGGTGAAAACCCCCTCACACATGGTACCAGTATAGCTGGCCGAGTTGAACATGTGACCCGTGTGTAGAGGAACAAGTCTGAATCCCACTGCTATCTTCTTCCTGCTCTCCTCCCACTCTGTTCTGTCATAATGAAGCCTAAAATCCCTCACACACTCGTAAAGCTCACTGTCCCGATGTGATGAGGCTGCTGTGGCTGATGCGTTAACACAAATATGTTTGGCCCACCAGTGGCTGGATAATCAAAGTGAGGTCCGACACCTGCAGCAGCAACAAATCGTAACAGTCTGTGTTTCTCATATCAACCTGCTATGATGCAAAGGAAAACTGCTGGCCCCAAAACACCAAAATAAATGAGCCAACAGAGAGAAGCCGGCAGTACAAGGATGCCATCGATACAGAGATAAAACAGTTAACCCATTGTTACATAGTCCTCATACACACCAGAATTCTTGTCTGTGACTTGTTTTCAGTTCAGTATGATGGCTGTAAATGAACTACTCATGAGCTATGTAACATTTTATGAAAATAACTGAGATATCACAGAGATGACTGAGTACATACATGTTATAAAGAAGTGGTGGTGGAGATCACCATACTCCTCTAACAGTTGTGATAAACACCTGCAGGCATAACATAGTTTATTAAACTGTACTTGACCATCCTTCATCACGAGAGGTGGGGTGGCTACAAACTGCCTCACACTGATTTACTGTGGGAACAGAAACCTACGCATGATTAAAAATCATTATAAAATTCTCTATGATTATTTTTATTTTTGGACTTGCACAGTTTGAGTCATTTAAAAAAATGGACAAATGTTACTTTTGCTTTTTGTATGAAATGCCAAAATGAAAAATGTAGGGAAGCTATTTAGGATGCCACTGGATTCTCTCCAAGCAGCAGGGAAGGTCCAAGCGTCAGCCGCCTCCTACAGTTTGGATGCAGATGTGAGTCATCTGCCTGATTACGCACACACACACACACACACACACACACACACACACACACACACACACACACACCGGATGCACTGTGTCAGTATGTGATGCTGTGTAATGGTCTCACACTTCTACTGTGTTGCTACTAATAAGGCACAAAGTTTCATTTTTCCACCACTGAGAGAAAAAATGTCAGCTTGTACTATTTAGAAATGTATTATTTCCTCCTGATGTTGTGGTCTCTTTATAAAAAAAAAAATCACCCTCCTCCCAGAAAAACCTACATTGAGCAGTCCTTTAAGGATGAAGCTGTTCTCAGAGAGACTCACGTAGAAGAAAAGTACAAGATAACAAATTCTGTGACAAGAGATCAGCTTTAAATCATCCTTGCCTGCAGGTGAGCGTCATGAAATGATGCAGTAGTGTGTACAGATGCTGCCCAGAGCGCTTTCACTGCTAACCTGACTGCTGTGCTCAGGATTTACTGCCAGTCGGTACCTCAGCAGGCCGGAGGTTAAACTGAGTTTAGACCTCTGTGCTGCAGAAAATAAAGTGTAGCAGTACGTTCTCATTGGACACCAACAGTTCAATATCTCATTAAACATCTCAGAGCTATTTATGTTTGCAGTGCTAATGTAAACATGAACATGAGGGAGTGAGTCAAGTCAGAAGCTTTTGAGTCTGACAGCAGGAAACTTTCCAGCCTTTGGTGCACAGGAGACTCATCACACAGGAAGTAAAGCACCAAAGTGGTGTGGAGGGACGCGTGTCTGAAAAAGATCTACGGGGTCCTTTGAAGTCAGGTTATTATTTTCTCTCATCTTTGAGTCAGCGCATCACTAAACATTTCTTTCTTTTAATATTTGACAAATACGTTTAAATCAATTTTCTGACACTGAAGACGATAAACTATTTAATAAGACACATGTTCCTGACTGCTCTCAGGGTGTCAGCTTGATTACACTGTGGATCACACTGACCAGCACATTAAACTAATGATCATTTGGATTAGCAATGTCATCAATATTGGAAACACCAGATCAGTTTTATGTATTTGTTAAAACAATCAATTAAAAAAAACACACACAAAACAGTGATGAAGTAGTCGTGGGAATCTACGCTAAACCGCTAACATGTCCTATTGATTTCAGACTCTCATCATGACCGTGTTTAAGCAGCAGGACACAGAAATGCCATCAGTCAGTCATCACTCTCTCTGTCCTCATGACACTTTTCCTGCTCTTTATGTGTCAACAGGCCTGAAATCGGAGCGATCCTCTGGTGCTCCTGCTCAGGGCTGATGTGACAGCTCTGAGATGCCAAGCAGAGGACTGAGGACGCCTGAAAGTGGAATTTCTTTTCGTTCACAAGTGGTCAAAGCTCTGCCACAGCAACAATTAAATAATTAAAAAATGACCTTTAATCTTTGTGCAGTTTGTTTCCCAGACCACACTAACTTGTCCCTTTATTCTTGCTGTCCAGCAACTCTGCTCACAAAGCTGGTCAGAAAGGCAACACTTTTTATATCACCAGCTTAACTTCTCAAGGCTTATGACATCTTTCTTTTTGGCTTCTGAGGCAAACAAATCCTTTGAGCTTAAAGTCTTGAGTTGAAGTGACAAAAATCCAAGCAATCACATATGACCCAATAAAATGCCAAACAATTCTGCACTGAGTCTGCTTGCATTGCTTCAATATGCAGGACTATAAGGTCCCTGAACGCATCTGATACTGAAAAAAGCCTGCTAGAACAAATGTGTACTCCACCAGTGTTTCACACTTGCTCTCCCTCAGCCTCCAAAGCAAACTAAGAACAATTAGTTTTTTGTTTGTTTATTTATTTTTTAGCACTTATGTAAATAGATCCATTTAAAGCAAACTCAGCTGAGATCAGCTCTCTAAATAAAAGTGTCCATGACTTTAATTAAATGGGATTTCAGATTATCAGGATAGATGTTGCCATATTTTTATGAGACAGGTCAACTCCTATTACCATGTCAACAGTACTAATAAGAGTCGCTGCAAACATTCAATTAAAGCAGACTGAATTTTTCTTCCTTTAAACAGATCGTGCTATTATTAATAGTAAAAAAAAAAACGTACCAACATGGTAGAGGTCAAGGTTCAAATCTATTCACAGACGAATTAACTGTAAAGCAGTAAATATTTGAGCTCTGCACTAGAAAATGAAAGTCCTAAATATATTTCCTAAATGTATTTGCATTTGCAAAAATAAACATACTTAAGTCATTTCTAAGAGAAAGGGTTGTCTGCCTTGTTGATTCTGGAAATGCACTTTGAAGAACAGGAATTGTGACTAAAATCTGTAATTTGTGACGCCAGCAGTCAGAACTTGTGCCTGCAGGTGGAGGATCTTCGTTTAACCAGCCAGTTACCAAACAGACTGCAAATGAAGTCACCGAAGGCCAAATCAAGTTTGGTAATTTGTTGTCTGTTAGGGAGGTGTCATCTCGTCCTTTTGTCTATAAAACAATCAACCATTAAAACCAAGAGCATTCAAACTGCCAGGGTGGCTCTGCCCACTGTCTCTTCACAGGAAGAGAGACACGATGAGCACTATCTAATAAGGAAAAGACTGCCTGCTTAATACTGCTGCCATAATAGCCCTGAACAGACAGGACCTCTGGGATTGTCCTGGTACTAGTACTGGTGCAAATTTTCCATCAGAACCTGTGGGTTCTGTGGGATATGAAGTCGGGTCCCAGTAGATTAGGCTCGTCCTGGTGCATCCCATCGGTGCTTGTTTGGATTGGCACCTGATGTGTTGGGAGGCTGGGCCAATGCCACAAACTTTTAGTTCAAGCCGCTCCTGTCATGCTAGGTGATGCCGCAGCAACCGGGAGTGCCGCTGCCATCAGAGATGTGCTGAGTTTGCAACAATGTTTAGGTAAGAGGTACATGTCAGAGTGAAGGGTGTTATATATGTGTTACACCTTTCACCTGTCAGCACTTTTAACATTATGATCAGCACAGTCTGGGTAACCAGGTGCACATGTTCCGATCTTCAGGTGCAGCGTTGCAGCAGGTGCAGCACATCAGCCCGTCCTCCTGCTACTACATTTAACTAGCCTCATTTTCATCTCCTCACACAATTGTGCACACACTGTAGCATGGCAGAGGCTAATTAAACTCATGTTCAAGGCAAACAGACACTGAACCTCGGCCGTCCCCATGTGAGCTATGATGCTGACATTTATTAAGCTCAATTACAACCCATATGGTTTTTTAATGTGTAGTAATAAAGTGTGAAGGCATGCAGAGAAGGCTGGGGGTGGAGTGGGAGAAAAGCGAGTGGTAACACAGGTGAAACACTGTAACTGTGATCTCATCTGAGGCCTGTCTATCCTTCATCCGCTGTCCCCCACTCACCTTAATTATCTCTGCCTCCTCCTCTCAGCTGAGGTGAATTAGCAGCAATGTCTCCAGCTTTGTTCATTGTCAGTAAAAAGGCATTAACATACAAGCTTTTATCGAGTTAGTGCACGCACAGTACAGCTTATAAGAGACAAACAAGTCTGGGCTTTAAGTTAAATTAACTTACAGATTAATGATAAATTAATGTAAAATCAATTATTATATTCATATCTCGGACCACCATCAGTCCAGTATCTCTGATACTGTTATCTGACACTGATAACAGGGTTTACTGTTAAGGGTCAGTGTTTTTTTACAAAGCAAATCTAAAGTCAGATAGCCGGGTGGCCATTCAAAGATGAAACAGTAACAACAGCAATCACAATAATGATGATAATGACGTAGTTGTTTTCAAACCTTGTTCTTATCTGACAGTATCTTATCTGTAAAAAAGGTTCTTCTGTGCTGGTTTGGTGATTATCAGTCATTCTAACAATGCTGGTATTTCTAAACCACTTCAAAAAGCACCTCTTATGCTCCTTTCTAGCTCTGTATTTTTATTCTGGGACTTCAGTGGAGTCACTTTCCCTGAATCATGGTTCAAAAATAGTAGCTATTTATCACACTTTGATGCAGTCACACAGTTCATCTACTGTCCGAAACAAGCTGCCACTCTCCGTTTGAGCTAAACGCATTCGTACTGGTTATTCCTCACAAACAGAAGGTTTAAACAGCAGCTGGGTGGGGTTTCTGTGGTCACAGCCAGAGCTGTGCGTGCTCTCAATGGCAAAATATACTATAGGTCCAAGACTAGAAAAAACTGTTGCAGTATGAGGGTCTTGACTTAAAGGGAGTACTTGTGTGCTGACCTTGCATATTGAAAATTTGCCCATGTTTAATATGAAGAGCCACCAAACCACCAATATGTATATATCTAAACACACACACACACAACTTATATATAATATATTACATTACCTTAAGAAGATAATTTACAAGTTATGTATCACCAGGTTCTCCACAAACATGTGTACGGGACTGTAGAGGGCGACTGTCGTTCAACTGTGCGGGAGGTTGGATTGAAGCTCCACAGCACTGCGGTATCACTGCATCTAGGCAGAATTCTGACTGAGAGATGTTCAGTCATAATCCCGCAGATGGTAGCTTCACACCATTGCAAAAACACATCATCAGCAGGATAAAAATAACCAGTCACGTGACAGTCTAAACCCAGCTCACGCTCCCTATTAGTGAGTTAACTATCCAACTTGGTGAATTCTGCTTTACTATGAGAGGAAGAGCTGACATTGAAGGATCAAACAGTGATGCCACTATGAATGCTTGGCCGCCACAAGCCAGTTATCCCTGGAACACTCAGGGAAGTGCCCCCCAAACTGGGAGAGTGGCTTCAGCAGATTCCAGAGAGCAAAGTCCTGGGAACAGCTAGATACTGCACAGATCCCTCAAGCTCCCAGGCCTCTGGTAGAGGACCCAACAGGAGGATTCCTTTGCACTGACACTTCAAAGGTCAGAGTGGACATGCTGAAAGTTTAGGATCAGTGCACTTAGCCAGAAATACCTATACTGTAATAGTGATGTATTTTAGGTTTATAGTACAGTGTTTCTCAAACACACAGGGTCATGACAGGTGGTGTCGGAGAAAAGTCATGCGGAACGAATAATTTTCATGGTGGATGAAGAAAATTCACTGCAGTTACGTTAGTCAAGCGACAACTGAAATCCTCCTCTGTGCCCCCAAGACATCGCTGTAAAGTGGGGCATAATGGAAGAAGTTTGAGAACGGCGGGTTTAGTACCTGCATTCTAGTTGTCAAACCAATTTCTTTCTTCACTCCTCTCATCCTATAATTCTTCTTCCAAATGCCTCATGGATCATTTCATCGAAATGTTGTATTTAAGTCATTCAAGCCAGTTTTTCAACTTAAGCATTAACAGCATCTAAATGTGTAAGCAATAAAATATTTTACTTTTTTTTGGGACCAGATAGCAAACATGGGAAGAATACAAAATATAACATGTATCCCTTCCTACTAAAAGGTTGGTATTATGCAGTGCTGTTCAGGCTACACAACATTATGCATAACAGTCAACAATAAATGCACACTAAAATACACAATAGAAAAAAATCATAAATACGTAAATCTCAATAGTTGCAGTAAAAATAACTTTATATGTTGCATTCATGTTGCCTTCACTTTTGATTTTGCAGCTCAGAAAACATTAGAGATACACAGATCTACTTCATACATTTACAATTGAAACCAATTCAATTTTGGTCTCATCACCCCAAATGACTTTGTTACAGAAGTTCTGAGGCTTGTCTAGATGCTGTCTGGCATACAGTAAATTTTTCATGGTATTGTTGAAGTAATGTCTTTTTTGTGGCAACCACAAAGCAGCCTGTATTTCACCTGAGAGAGACTCTTGCCACAAGTATCTACAGTATCAGCATTTGGAAGCTTTGACAGGTTAGAATACATCAGAGGTTTGTCAGCCAGAGACTGCAGGCCAAGACCTAGTTAGAAGCTTTGCATTCACTTGCTGATTTGTTTAATTTTCACCCACTTTTGCTTTTAAGCTGACTAACTGGATAGTTTTAGGCAACGAAACTATTCAGGTTCAATTTGGGGGGGGGGGGGGGGGGGTTTTTTTTTTTTTTTAAAATTTTTTTTTGCAAAA